>CM021104.1:316821639-316931524 GCA_007115665.2 Sequoiadendron giganteum
GGAGAGAGAGACCTGAGATGGAGATGGAGTGTGTGTGTGAGAGAGAGAGAGAGAGAGATCAACCCAAGAGGAGACACCTAGAGTGACAGAGAGAGGGAGACAGGAGTGGGAGACGAGGAAACAGACGGAGAGAGGAGAGGGAGTGGTGGGACCGTAGAGAGAGACAGAGAGACCCCAGGATGGATATGCGGAGATGGAGAGGGAGAGGGAGTGGGAGGGACCTGAGAGGGAGAGAGGGAGAGATATGAGGGAAGGAGAGACACTTGAGGAGGAGATAGGAGGGAGGAGAGAGATCCCAAGATGGAGACGGAGGTGTGTGTGAGAGAGAGATACCTATGAGGGAGAGAGACTTCAGAGGGATGGAGAGAGAGAGGGAGAGAGGGAGATGGAGAGTGAGAGGGAGATGTAGAGGGAGAGAGAGGGAGATGGAGTGGTAGGGATGAGAGAGAGCAAGAGAGAGAGGGAGATGGAGAGTGAGAGAGACCTAAGATGGAGATGGAGAGTGAGAGAGAGGGAGAGAGAGAGACTTGAGAGGGAGAGAGAGAGAGATAGAGGGAGAGAGGGAGATAGATGAGGCATGGGAGAGAGACTGAGGAGAGAGAGAGAGAGAGACAGAGGGAGGGAGAGTGGGAGAGAGACTTGAGAGAGAGGTAGAGAGGGAGAGAGTGGGAGAGAGAGACCTGAGAGGGAGAGTGTGATTGTGAGTGAGATATTGAGAGAGAGGGAGTGGGAGATAAAAAAGAGAGAGAGAGGGAGTGGGAGAGACTTGAGAGAGAGAGACCTAAGAGGGAGAGAGGGAGTCAGAGAGATCTGAGAGAGAGACCTAAGAGGGAGAGAGACTTAAGTGGAAGAGAGACTTCAAAGGGAGGGGGAGAGAGAGAGGGGGAGAGGGGAGATGGGGAGTGAGTGAGTTTTAGAGGGAGAAAGAGAGGGAGAGGGAGTGGGAGGGACCTGAGAGAGAGAGAGAGAGAAGGACAAAGATAGAGGTAGAAAGATAGGTCTAGAGCTCAAGGGGAGAAAGAGTGAGAAAGATAGACCTTAAAAAGAGGTACAAAGAGAGAAGACAAGAGGGAGGGATTGGTCCAGAGCTTAAGGGGAGACATAGTGATATATAGTGAGGTAGAGAAAGGGACAGAGAGATATGATGATTTATAAAGATTTTTCATCTCTTTACCACAAAAATATAAATATTGTATTATTCATTATTTTTCCTAAAGTTTCAAGTATTTTGAGATGAGTGTTACAAAAAAATCATGAAAATGAGACTTTACATGTGAAATTAGTGAGCATTTGATGTTTCAAAAATGAAATATGAAGTTCAAATGATTATAATTATTTTTTTGTCTACAATATAGAAACACCACCTAGTCTATTGTGTAGAGTTCTCTCTCACCTTTCGAATGCCTATAAAAGTTGAAATTTCAATAAGAAACACAAAATTTATGCCCATTTTACTAAAGAGGGTTTTTAGGTCTGCAAAATGGATATCCATTTTGTTTTTCAAAACAATGGTTTCCCACTTTCCAAAACAAATATCCATTTTCAAAAAAAAAATGGATATCCATTTTGAAATGGATAACGGATATCAGTTTTATTTTTCAAAATGGATATCCGTTTTGTCTGAAAAAAATTGCAGCCTTGGGATTTCCCTTGGGTTTGCCTTGGTTTTTGGCTTGGGATTGCCTAACTTGGAAAGTCAACCCAAAAAATGTGTTTTGAAAATTTGCTTAATTTTCTGAAGTTCGCCCTTGTGGTTGACAACTTTTTTTTATCTGATTTTCATCAAACGAAAAGGGTTTATAGAAAAAATTGTGAGCTTTCCACCAATATAAGTTTTGCCTTATTTTGAATTTAATAAATAATTATTATTGATTTTCTACCTATATTATGTCTAAAGTCCTGATTGATAGGTTGATTGAAAAACTTCTATAACTTTCAAACTACTTAACATTTTTCAAACCTACAAGATGCACCACATTCTATGCTTCACATACTATAGGATAAAAAATAAATAAATTGAATTTCATAAAATTTTGACCAAGTTATGGTGGTCAGACACATACGTTTTAATAATTCTAAAAAGTACTAATAAAAAAATCACAACTAATTATTTACATGGAAAAAATATACAAAATAAAATCCAACACATCCAAGTATGTGTCCTCTACTTATTTTGAAAGATTTAGAAAAAAATATTATTATTTTTTTCTTGTACTTAGGGTGGTCATACATACACCTGCTTTTTATTTTTTTCCTGAAAATTTAGTACCACTATATTGAAATTTCAAATTTTCTCAAAACAAATTTACTTTTTTCCAAAAATGAACTAGTATGTGTAATGCCCCTTACCTACTAGGTCCTAAAGTTACCGAAAACTAGGGTTTTAGGTCTTCTTTCCCTCCCACTGGGATCCTTCTAGGCTTGCTTGAATGAAGTCTTACAACCCTCATATATACATACATATACCATAGATCTATGTGTTAGATTTAATATCTAGAAACCTTAATATACATAATTGAATTGTAAAATAAATGAGCAAACAAGAGGAGTACCCTGTATGGATCCACCCTGAAGCCTTTGTGTTGGGCACGGGAGATTGCGTATCACAAGCCCCCTTTCCCAATGGCTTAGTACCTGCATTCTCCATACATAGCAGTTCCTTGGAAGACACTTTCCCTATTAGGGAAAGAGGTGAAACCCTAGGGACCAAAGGCCTACGACCTACCACCCCTATAATAGTGTAGTTTCCTACATTGGGACCCCCACCCTTCTATGTCCAAACCCGTTTATTGGGCCTAAGGGATATGAGAGTGGAGTTTTTAGGCTAACCACTTGGACTATGCTCCACCCCCTAATAGGGTAACAATCACAGAGAATACAATCTTTATACAAACATAATAAACGTATTTATTCTATTCCTGATGCTTAGTAAAAAGATAGTTTGTATATTCAATGAGATGGTTTAAGGAAAGTTAGCAAGATGCACAAGTAGATACGTTCCTTAATTATATTCATGATGTAAATGTGAAATGCATTTCAGAAACATTAAGAAGCTATAATCATTAATACTTTTGTAGTTCTATAATATATTTATCAGATTACAAATGTATTAGAAGGAGTTTTTTTCAGTAAGAGGACATCGATTTCAAAGGACAAGCAATGTAACTCAATGCCAGATGCTATACCTATGCAATACAACTCAATGTATCCTAGCATCCTGGTTCTATTTAGTGAGAAATGACCAATGTATGCAGAATACCTAGAAAACATGATTCTGTCCAAATTTCTATCAAACACCATCCTCTTGGAATGACGGGTTCCACAATTTATTTTTATAATTTGTTTTGTGCAGAAAGGTGGGTTTATTTTTTAAACAAGATGCACAAGAGAAATGATAAAGAGAATAAATTATCAATATGCAATTAAGAAGCTAGATCTAGGAGCTAAGTGAGGAATCTCACCTGAAGTCACGCTTTGTTGAATGGTTCCAATTCATCTTTCCTTTGCTGGTTTGTCCTACCTCCTCCTAACCCACTGAGCTCCTCTTTATCCTTCTTTAAGATAGGCAACCTATTTTAGAGGGCACAACCTTGGGAGAGCTCATTCCCGTGTGTGACGTCTCTTACGATTTGCGAGAGTTTACTTACTTTGAATTTTTTAATATTTCTCTAATGTATGATTGATATATTATTTATTCGATTATATTTATTTATTATTCTATTTATTTTATTTCCTTTATATATTATTTCATTTATTTATTATTTTATTCTATTTCTTTATTACTTTATTTTCACTATCATTTTATTTCGTTATTATTTTATTTCCTTTATTTCTTTATTTATATATTATTTTCTTTTCTTAAGTAAGATGTTGCTAATAAAGTATATTTTGATTAATAAAAATACAAAGGAGAATAGTTTGTGTAAAACTTTGATTTAGGAATAGGGGTTATGATAGCCTAGATACTACATTCAATTTTCTACAACTTCTATTCTTTTTAAAAATTATGTTAATAACCTATTCAAATTTTTATGCCAAGTTGCCTAACTCTGATTTTTTGAATTTTCATTGCCACTTAGAGGCCTAGTTTGGACCCCCATGATCCTACACATAACCACATTCTCCTACAAACCCTCCTCATTACCACCACCTTCGGCTTCTCCCAGGCCAACAACCAAATCTATATTCCTTGGAGAGGACTCACCTAATCCGACCTCTGTATCCTCACTGTCAGAAAGAACAAGGCACTTAGCTGTCTAATTACTTTTAAGGCTACCCTTCTTCCTCCTTTTTGAGGAGGTAGTCATAGGGGATGGGGATCCTTCTTCATCCTCTTCATTCCACTCCTCTTCTTTAGCAATGCTGGTATAAGAGACAAATGATCCAGAAACTTCACTCAGAATCTTCTCCTTTCCCTTAATAGCAAGGGAAAGGAGAAGAGATTTAACATGCTCCATGATTAAAATAATGAGACCCTCATGGAGGACTAGAGCCCTCTTATTTTTTAAATGTGCATAAACAAAAACCTTCATGGAAGATAACAAAAAAAATATAAAGGAGATAAAAAAAATCATGCCTAAAATGGTTTAAAAGAGTGAAATGGTGAACAAGGATTGCAATGAACCTGCCTTCCAAAGTCACATAGCGCATTATCACCTCCACAACATTCACCCATATCTTCTTGAGGGACTTGCGCTCATAGCCCTAACTTTCCATCTTAATCAATTTTTTCGTTCATCATCTTTGAAGAATTGGGACATCGCTTCCTCATTGCTCTTTTTGTCCTTATAGAACTTATGACCAACCATCGACAACCCAGTCATAATAGAAATCAGCTCCTCACTTATATCTATGTGTAGTGAAAAATCCCCTAGTCTATAGTGCAAAAAAAAAATGAAATGCAAGAAAAAAGGAAACACAACAACACCTCAAGATTGGCCTAAGTTGAACTTGAACATAATAAAAGAGAAAAGCTTGATATTACCTTGTCCAAGTTGATCGATTGATTTGTAGATCGTTTGATTTGTGTGCTCCTAGATCAATTTCGGTGGCATAACGACTTGTAAATGCTTGATTTGGATGCAAGAAGATGGTGGATTGAGTGTAAGATGATGGATGGAGGTGAATAAAGTTGAATGCTTGAATGTGAATGAATTCTGGTTGCCTATGGTTAGGGTTGTGAAATGGCTAAGTGTTAGCCATTTAGCCAAGGAGAGATAAATGAATGGTAAAGATTCATTCTTGGCCAAGGACAAGAGATCAAGGGTGGAGATCAAAGGTTGACCAAAAGTAATTAAAAATTCCTTTTTAATGTGTATTGGGAAGACAAAAAGAATAAAATATTTCTTGGGAAACCCTGTTTGAATAAATGAAATTAAAAATTCCATTGGGATGTGAGAAGAGTTGACTAAAGGGGGCTAATTAGACTAGTTGATGAAGGATTAGAAGAGGGTTAGGTGGCTAATTATGATTATGAGCCAACTTGAATTGGTTGGAGGATGTGACACCTCCTAATTGTGGATTAGGAATGTGCACATCCCTAATGACGAGATTAGGAGATGAATTAGGATTAAGTCTAGATGGGACATAAAGGGAATTAAATAAGTGGGTTATTTATTTAATTCTTTGGAAGAAAGGGATAAAGGGATAAGGTACTTAATTATTTAAATAAATACCTTAGGGATTTAGAGGACTTTAAGGATGTTAATTAAATAATAGTAACATTATTTAACTAATGTGGATAAAAGGATATTTAGAGGAAAAAGGATAAATTTGATTGAATGGAAGTGGTCAAATTTAGGTGTCTACATTTTTTTCCTCTTTGAAATGGTGTTATGAAGTAGCATAATTTCAAAGAAATTAAGAGATAGCACCAAGAAGAAGATGGTTGGATTGGGGAAGATGCCCTAGTCATTCAAAGGAGTGACTAGGAGGAAAGATGATGAGAGTGAAGATGAAGATTAGGGATTGAGGATGCCCCCTCGAGAGGACATGCGGGTTTAAGAGAACATGGATGTGCTCTCAAAATGGATGAGATGATGCAAGGGTAGATAGGGAAGATGATGGGAGATGATAGATAGAGGAGAGGATGGTAAGATGAAGAGATAATAAAAAACACAAATGAATTTAAGGACAAATATGATGTTGCCCCGATCAAGCTACAAGCCAAAATGGATTAATGATGGATGGAATGTTGTTGATGAGGGAAGGATACATCCCAAAACAACACAAAAGGATAGGGAAGGATACATCTCGATGAGGACAAGAGGGAAAGATACATCCTGATGATGATGAGGGTGTTGTTGACGAGGGAAGGATACATCCCAAAACAACACAAAAGGATAGGGAAGGATACATCTCGATGATGAGGATGATGATGATTGGATCAAGGCTTGTAGAAAGGTTGGGAACAAGACCAAAGATGCGATTAGATGGTTTGTGCTAGATTGAATGGATTAGGATTGGATTGAGATGTGAGATTGTTGAAATTAATGAAGATGGTGGATGACAAGATGCTTAGAATAACAAATCTCTATTATCCTAAGCAGATTGGAAAGATGATGAAATGACGAGGATGAAGAGATGAAAAGATGCTTAGAATAACAAATATCTATTATCGTAAGAAGATTGGAAAGATGATGAAAGTAGATAGGATGGATAGATGAGGGAGAGTGGTGAAGAATGAATGGATGGGGGTTTGGTAGATGAGAGGATGAGAGATGAATGGATAGCAACCAAATCAAGCAAGTTAATTGTGATGCATAATGCTACCATGTAATGAGCACTTAATTTGATATAGCATGAGATAATATGCACAATGGTATGAGGAAACAAGGTGGCATTGTATCACATGCATAGGACTAATACAAAATGTTAGAGTAAAGGTATTAACTTAATTATGTTAATTAAGTTACCTTTATTCATCTCTTAAGATTTCACTTTAGTTTGCATATTGTGACATTTGAAAATTATATTAATTATTAAATGTCTACCTATTAGGGTTACTTTTAGGGTTACTCAATCTCCTTTTATAAGGATTTGATAATTGTATTTTATTAACTCTCTCTGATTAATACATTTTCAGCTTTCAGAGCACCCTTTCTTTTTTGTCTCCATCTCTTCTTTCCGTGACAGGTTATTTGCAAGCAGGTAATCTTCGGGGTCTGTGAGGTTGATTTGACAAATTCTAAATGGTATTAGAGATCCAGACCTATGGCTGCCTATTTGTTTTTGAAGATTTCAGCTTACAAAATTTTCTTTTGTGCAAGGGTTTCAGAAAGGAAAATTTGCTTTTGGATCTAGGGGTCGCCTAATTTTTTGGGCATTTTTGGATAAAACGGACCTCTCCATTCAGTCCGCAATGTCCAAAAACCCCTATTTTCATATAAAATTTGTCCAATTTGGCCTTTGTTGACCGAAAAGGAAAAAAAAATTGCCCCAAGGCCGTACGGCCCCAAGGCACACAGATTGAGGTCAAAAACGTAAAAAAATCATTTAAAAAAAAAAAACACAAGGTTTTTTTAATTTTATTGGCACTCCCAGTTTAAAAGAGGTCCGCCACTCAACCACCACCTGGTGGTCTCCCTTCCACCACCGGCCACCGGTGGCTCACCCTCCAGCATCGCTTCGCCCATCTATAGCCGCCGCGAGCTTATTCTAGCTCAATCGCGGTCACGTGGGGACTGAGAGCCTGTCCCCAGCCCCTGTGGTGGTCCTATTGAGGACTAGGGGCTCCATAGGAGCTAGATTTTCTGCCCCCTGATCCATCCAGGCAACTAGCGACTATTTTTTTTTAGCCCCTAAGGGCTGTAGAAGGGTTATTGTGCTTTTTTTAGCAACTTGCATGAAATCGGGTGTAAAATGGGCGTTTTAGCTCAAATTTTCAAAAAAAAAAAGGTATTGAAAAGTTGGCTCCAAGCCCATTGTGATGGTATAGGAATTTATCCAAAATCTTGCAATTTGGTTGCCTTTTTTTATAGTCAAAGTTAGATGATGGTTTCTGCACTTTAGGAGGCATATCTTTTGCGTTTGAGCTATGTTTTGCACAAACGAATAGGCATTAGAAATGTGTTGCAGTTATCTTTCCAGATTTGTAGTCTATTTCATCAAAAAATTTACCATATATTTTATTTAGATTTGTGTGTTTTTACACTTTGCTCAATTACTTGGACATTCTGGCACCTACATGGGATCTATTTGCGTTAGATGGGTTATATTAATTTGATCTACATGTAGTAAGGCCAATTTTCTTAGATTTTTCATTTCAAGAGTTATCATGGGTTTTTCTACTCACCCTTCAGTTGTAATTTTGGAATGGGGTAATTATGAGTCATGGGAAAAGGGCATACTTACACATTGTATGTGGCTTAATATTTTGCCTTATTTATATGATCTCATACTTTAACCAACCACTTCAGAGGTAAAATTAGTTGAGGATATCATTAGAGATCACATAGTAGGACTTATCTTGTCTAGTGTTGATAATGACACTGTGTGGGCTATATCAGACATTTTTTATCCCCACCCACTTTGGACACGTCTTTGGGAGATCTATGGAGACCCTAATCTCTCTCCATTCCTAGAGGATCCTACTTCAGATTGTCTCTTAGCCATTGCTTGGAGAGATAATACACCCTTTGATCATGATACTTTAGAGGACCTTGAGTATTTAGACACCCTTACATGTTCTGATGGATTAGAGGCTTGTCTCATAGTTCCTACTCTTCAGATTGAGACTTCATCAACATCACATGTTGTTCCTGATTCAATGTAGCAAAGCATCATTCATCTTCCAGACATAGCTACTTTGGACTCTTATGTTGCATACATATCTTTCTTGTTTGTGGAGTCCTATATTGTAGATTTAGAGGATTATTTTGAGGACATTCATCTCCTCTACCTTGACAGTCAGGTTATCACTATACACCCACCATTATTAGTGCATTTAGAGGTTGCATTTCAGGATTCTCCACATTAGTTTGGATTTGACATCATTTGTTTTAGTTCAGACATAGAGATTCTTCAACATCCTATCATGGCACACATCTTGAGATAGATTTTTTCATCACTCTTCACAAGGTTTCTTCGACATCGTCCTTTGGATCCATTTCTTCCCAAGGGGAGGAATATCATTTTCCTCTTCAGGATCTCCTTTTGGATTCTACATCAGGCATCTACCATTGCGATAGGAGTTTCTTCTTTGTGGGGGGGTCTTCTTGTCTCTTTCTATCTCTCCTATGGAGACCATTATATATGTACCTATATGATAGAAGCTGTCTATGGGGGGTATCATGTAATCCACCTCCTATCCTTCTTTCATTAGTGCATCGCATTCCTTTCTTTGCATTCTATTTTAAGGAGGAGTTTTGTTCCCACTGTGTTTTCTCCTTTACCCCGTTTCCTTTAGTTTGCATTGCATTTGTAAATGGGTACCTGATCAGGCCTAGTTGTCGGGACCCTTGTTTGCTTTCATGCATTTTAGTTACCTTTTCATTCTTGCACATGTTTGTAGCTACACTCTTGCTCATCTTAAGGGGGGGTGTTAGAGTAAAGGTTTTAACTTAATTATGTTAATTAAGTTACCTTTATTCCTCTCTTAAGATTTCACTTTATTTTTCAAATTGTGACATTTAATAATTATATTAATTATTAAATGTCTAACTATTAGGGTTACTTTTAGGGTTGCTCAATATCCTTTTATAAGAATTGATCATTGTATTTTATCAACTCTCTTTGATTAATACATTTTCAACTTTCAAAGAGCCCTTGCTTTTTTGTCTCCATCTCTACTTTCTATGACAGGTTATTTGCAAGCGGGTGGTCTTCGAGGTCTATGAGGTTGATTTCACAACTTCTACACAAAAAAAAAAAATTTAGTCCAACATCCCAAAGGCACAGGGGCTTTGGTTGGGCCTGATGTTGAGATAACCACAAACACAAAGGATGTCCTAGTCTAATACAAGACCATGGGGATCTTGGTGGGTACAACATGGGACAACCAAGAAGACAAAAAAGCAAACAAAAAGATCAAGAGACGCTCCTATATTTACCTAGTCAAAGCACACCATGATATGATGGATTGTGGTGACCTTGACGAGGTATGATAGGAAGCTCGAATGATATTTTCTTTTTCAAAACCATTAAAATATTTCAATCAAATTTCAAACGTCCTTTGCCATAGGATCAAAAGGATGGATGGGATTGAGGTGGCCTGTTAAGAAGGATGCATCCTATTGAGACCAAAGATGGAAACTAAACTAAAAGATTGACATTGATGCAGGATATCTGAAACCAACTGAACCTCCTGATACTAAAGACCTTTGTTTGTAGGTACCAGCTAGGATAGGGACGTACTTGATGACATGAAAAGACAACTAGACACAAAACACAAGATAGGCACACCCTAAAGACCTAGGGTCTTGGGGGTTGATCAAAGATGAACCTTGCCTACGTGAAAGTGCAGAGCCCTCGTAGTTCGACAAAAGACTATGGATAAAAGTGGAAAGAGGATGATGAAGAAAATGGTGAACAATAAAGACCAGATGGAAAAATGCCCTAGGGGCAGATCAATTGATCGACCTTGCCTACATGAAAGTGCAGGGGAAACATAGTTTGACACAAGGCCAAAGATAGACAAGGGACAAGGGATGATGAGATGATGATGATAGAGAAATACACTGATAGAATTGATATGATGAAACAAGATAGACTCGATGGCTAGGATGATGGATATGCATAATATATTAATTATGTGAAGCTCAAGGATGGGATAATTATCCAAATCATCAAAAGATGAAAGGGGGATGATGATATGATGGATAAATGAGTGATGAAGAGTGATAATATATTGAGAAGATGCAAGGAATAGATTGGAGTGATAATAGTGAGATGAATGACATTATATTGCATGGGGGTAGCCTATAGCTAAATACCAATGACAAGGGATTATCAGATGGAAGGAAAATAGTGGTAAATTGATGGATTGATAAAGATGGGGATATAGAAAGATGCTAGGATGAATGGATAGAGGGATAAGGATTTGGAAATATGGAATGGTTTGCCAAATGGATAATGGATAGGGAGAGATAGATGAAAATATTAAAAAGGACTAGTGGATGGGTGGATAGGGAGATAAGGATGAAAGACAAAAAAGGACTAGTGGATGGGTGGATAGGAAGAGAAGGATTTGGAAGATGGAAGGGATTACTGGGATGGATGGATGGATGGTGTCTCCAAGGACCATGTCACAAAGAAGGAGATTCCCTACTCTAGATATGTCATGCATGACAAAACAAAAGGGATGGAAAATAGGAAGATGGAGAGATAAGGAATGGAGATGGATCGTAGAAGGATGGGTAGACAATGGAAGATAGATGGATGTGGATAGGGTGCATGGATAAGGAAAATGGATGGAGAGGATAAGGGATATGGTGGGGTATGGATGAGGGGAATGTATGCCAAGAGGCATCCAAAGCATGTATAAATATGTGCCCATGTCTTGATCAAGATCACAAGGAAGATGGAGGGATTGGATACAAATAGGATATGATGGGTAGGATGTGGAAGATAGGTGGATATAAGAGATGGAGGAAGGGGATGAATAACATGAAGCTACCCCCAAGTGTGGAAGATAGATGGATGTAGGAGATGTAGGAGATGGAGTAAGGGGGATCTACACATGATGCCTGTTTTCCAAGTTTTCACCATTGGATGGATTATTTCTCTTTACTTTATTTTTTTGATTTTTTTCTTTTTCTGTTTTTTTGAACTTTCTGGAGAGAAATGTGGATGGAGATGGATAAGGATAGGGATGTGGATATGTGGATTTAGAAGATAGTTGATAGGGAGATGGATGAAGGACTCAAGCATCAAGTTCCATATGAGGTAATAAGATCCCATGTTTGAAGTGACACCTTATTATAGTGGATGAATTATGCAAGAGAATGGATTAAAGGGATTTGATGGAGGAGATATGGGGGATAGAGGATAGGATGTTGGAAAGTGTATGGATGGAATGATGAAGTGGAAATGTAATGGGGGAATTTTTTCAGGACTAACATTGGCACATGTGGTGGTGGATGTGAAAGGATAGGGGGATGAGTGGATGGAGAGTGTGGAGATAATGGAGGAGTTGTGATAGTGAATTTTGGGACATAGGGACCCAAAATAGATGTAGGAGATGGAGAATGCGAATGATTTATAGTTGGATTAGAAACTTTGGATATTGTTATGGATTTTTCATTTGAAGGCATGGCATCTTTTTTCTTGAGAATCCACATGGTTTTGATTTTTTCTTTGGTGGGCCTTTGTGGCCTTTCAGATGGATCTAGATTTTGGATTGTATTTTTCTTTTCGTCAACATGTCATTTGAAGGGGACATGAGGAGCTTTAGATTCATGTGGATGTTTAGATTTATGCATTTTTACTTTGGCATCCAAAGTGCTTTTAGTAGAAATGGGATGGGTATGAGGCAATGGACGATGTGGAGGAGACATAGATGGAGTGAAAAAGGTAGCATTTTGATGATGATGGGTAGGTGAAGGATGTGAGATAGCCTATATGGAGGGGTGCATTTTCTAGTCATGATTAGGGATTATGAAGTTAGAATTTTTATGAGGTGTTCTAGGGATAGGCGATGGATGGATGAAAGGATAAATATGATGAGATGGAGGAGGCGATGTTGGGATATAAGGGCCCAAAATGGACTTTGTATATGGAGGACATGTGAGGGTGAATGGAGGGACATAAGGACCCAAAATAGATGCAGTAGATGGAGGATGAGCGATGGTGGATGGAGGGACATAAGGACCCAAAATGGACTTAGAGGATGAAGGAGGAAGATGGACGGTTATTTTGAGGTAATATGATGGAGGAGGGGGGATGGCGAGAAATGGTTTGGTAGAGAAATGGGAAGTGCGTCTCATTCCTTTGGAAGAGGCTCGCTTAGGATGTATGGAGGTTGTACCAACATTTTTGGATTGTGATTCTTGGGAGATATATCCAATACCTTGTGTGTCTAGATGTTCTTTGACCTGGATGGGCTCTAAAGTTCCCTACTCATGAAGGCCTAAACCTTTTCCTTGATAGTTCATGTTCTTGAGCATGTGATCTATGGTAGGGTGCTTCTTCTTTTGGAAAAATGATGCATCTGTTAGCAGGTGGAGGAGGAAGGGTGGTGCATATGCTTTTTTATTCTTCTACAAGATAACCACCATGGATGAGTGTAATATTACCAAGGTGATATAAATGTGGTGTTGGGGTGGTAGGGCTAAGCGATGATGAAAGATTATGAGATGAAGAGGATGGGATGGCAACATCTTTATTTAGAGGGGTGAGTGACAAGGGAGTAGGAGAGGGATTCAGTGGCATGATAAGATCTGGATTTGTGGAAGTGGGTGATAAGGGCTCATAAGATGGAGTGATTGGATCTTGAGTGCAAAGGGGATCATGGGATGGAGCGGATGAGCTAGTGTGATCTTGAGTTGGGATAGATAGGATGGCAGGATCTTGATTTGGATGGGATATGTTGGTATGCTTACCTTGGATCAAGCTCTTGGCATGAATCATCTTGTATGGGAGGCATGATGATGGAGGAGTGTTGGGTGGACTCCTCAAGTGGGAGACATGGAAGGATGGAGGATTCATGAGGTTCATGGGATGGATGTCAGTGATACTAGGAGTGAGAGGTGGCAATTGGATTTAGGTGTTTCTAATGGATCAGGTGGATCTAGGAGTAGAGGATGGGGATTCAATGGGGATTTGTTGGGTTTGATGGTTTCAACAGTTTGGATGGTGTTAGGAGCGGTAATAGAGGTGATAGGTGTTGGATGGAGAAGGGCCTTATCATTAGTGACCATACATGATAGAGTGGGAAGGCATGGTTCCACAACATCAAGATGTGGATTTGGGGATGTCTCTTTTGTCACGAGTCCTTGGATGAAATTTGGAAGGAGATCTTTGGTCATTGTAGGTTTAGGTGGGGTGATGGGAATGGGTGGAGGATTATGGATGGGTGGATTACGATTAAATGAGTGGATGGAATTGGATGGAGGACTAGGAGTTGGTGAAGGATTTGCTGGCAGATTGTCAGCGCTCCCCTCAGGATTCGTGACATGGACCAAATGTCTCTAGTGGATCCATTAACTCTAGGAATTGTATCGGGCATTAACAGATCGATCTTTTGGTCCAAAGACAATGTAGGCCAACAAGTGGTATCAAAGACAAAGGTGTCAGGTTTGAATCCCCTTAGGTAATGCTAAGGGGGATTTTTTTGGTAGATGGTCAACTCTCCCCTTAAAATTAATGACATGAACTAACCACCTCTCATGGATCCATTAACTCTATCAATTGTATAAGGCATTAACAGGTTGATCTTTTGGTGCAACGACAATTGTGGGCCAACAAGATTAAGCTCGACAAGTGGATCAAGATTAGATGGAGGATTGAGGTAGGGTGAATTAGTAGGAGGATTAAAATATAATGGAATGGAGGGGGGATTGATACAAGAGGATGTGGATGATGAACTAATATAGGAGGATGTTGATGCTAGATTAGGTTGGGAAGATTGGGATTGTGGATTGTAGTAGGAATATTGGAATGGTGGATTATGATAGGATGGTGTGGATGTTGGATTAGGATGGGAAGATTGGGATGGTGGATGAGGATAAAAGGACATGGTTGAGGGATTAGCATTGGAGAATGTGGATGTTGGATTAGGATGGGAAGATTATAGTAGGAATATTGGGATGGTTGATGATGATAAGGATAGGAGTATGGGGATGGTGGATTAGGATAGGAAAGAGATGTAGAGGGAGGACATGATGAATATGTGGATGGTGAAGATACTGGATATCCCTTATCAAGGGTAGCATAATGACTATTGTTAGATGTGGATGAAGGCATGGGGGGATAGCTCATAGGAATGATTGGATTTAGGGAGGCAGTCAGGAGAAACTTGCTAGCAATGATAACATCAAGGGGATCTATATTATACTCATCTTGATCAACAAGACTTTCGTTATCATCATCAACGAGGTTTGTATTCCCATTAACTACTAGTTTTGGTTGCACTTATGAAAGATAAGGATAATTGATATTTGATTGAATGGATACGGATTGAAAAGATGGGGGTAGATGATTACAAGGATGAAATGGAAGATGAAAAGATAAATAGGATGGACTGGAAGAATATGGAAGAAGAGATCTTAATTTTTTTTTTGATATCAAAAGATCTCGGATATAGATGGATCAAAAGCTCAAATTGGGATTTAGATTAACCTAAGATTGGGACTGGATTAAAGCTCAGATTCAGATTAGATAAAAGATCTGATTAGGATGACCGGAGGATGTGATGGGATGTGATAGAATTGATGAGATAGGATTGAATGATTGATAAGATAGGAAGAAAAAATTGATTGTAAACCTAGTTCAGAGATTTGACTTAGATAATATAAGGTGACGATCGGATCATATTGCGAACGGGATGGTTACAACACTGAATCTACCTCAAGATGGAAGTAGATTGATTGGGTTGTAATGGTGATTAACTGACTTAGGATGGATGAAAATCCTGAGCAGGTGCAAATGATAACAATCGAGATCAAACACCTAAGCCAACTTGGATAAAAACCTCAGAAAAAAAGTCTAGGGGATTCAGATTGATGAACCGATGATGGATATGCAATTTCTGGATACCCTAAGACACTCCTAGATGATTTTATTGATGAAATGATGAGATTTAGAAAATGCAAATGAACGAAAATGATGATTATGGGAAGATGGGTGATGATAAACAAATTTGATTGTGGTGAACGACTCGGGGAACGACAGGCTTTCAGTGGTCCAAAAGATTCACATTCTGGAAAATGTATGGGAAGCAAGGTTGCCTCTGAAGGTTGCAAGGTCGCCTATTAGGCTTGCAAGTTTGCCTATGTACTTTAGCAACCTCACCTATTCTGACTGGAAAATTCACCTAAGGATTGGAAAATAGGGGAAACAAGTGAATATTCTTTGAAAATTCACCTATCTGAGGATGCAGGCTCTCCTAACAGTTATCTGACATAGGGAGCAAGTGAATTAGAAAACTTGCCTATCAAATAGCAAGTTCACCCAAGACCTGAATGAAAGAGGGAACAGTCGAATTTTCTTGGAAAATTCACCTATCAGCTAGCAAGTTCACTCAAGAAGCTAACTAGAAGATGGAATAGGTGAATTTTCTTGGAAAACTCACCTATCAGCTAGCAAGTTCACCCAAACAGCTGACAAGTTCACCTAAATAGTTGAAGACACTGAAGAATGGGAAAATGTGACCAAAGAATGGGCAAGTGTGTCTAAAGAACATATAGGTGTGACTCTAAGGATTGCCTAAGGGAATGAAAACTTTTCCTAAATGGATTTGAATGAGGACTCAGACTAAGAATAGGATGGGAACGAAGGAAATAGACACCTAAACGAACCTGAACGGGGCCTTGAGTGGAGAACGAGATAGTAACGAAAATAATGGATTCACCTAAATGGATCCAGAAAGATACTCAAATGGAGGATAGGACTACCAAAAAACAACTAGATTTCCTAAACAAATCCTAGTGGGGACTCAAATGAAGAACAGGGCAAAAAATGACCAAATGGACACCAAAACGGACTCGAACGGGGCCCAAAACGAAGAACGGGATAACAAACGGAAAGGATGGATTCACCTAAATGGATCAAAATGGAGACTTAGATGGAGGATAGGACCACCAATGGATAAATGGATTTACCTAAACAAATCCTAGTGGGGACTTGGATGAAGAACGGGTTGAAAATGACCAAACGGACACCAAAATGAACCCGAATGGAGACCCGAACGAAAAATAGACTCGAATAGGAGGAAAGGTCACCCCTATAATAGGAAAATTCTCCCAACAAGGTGGAAATTTTTCCTATGACAAGGGAATGGGTGAATTTTCTATGCAAGACAATGATCAAGATTGAAGGGAAAAAGCAGGATCGCCCTTGTGAGAAGCAAGTTTGCCCAACAAGGTGGCAAATTCACCCAAGAGGATAGAAAAATCACCTGTTCTCTAGGTATGGGAATGTTTGATGACTGAAAGACTCACCCAAGGGATGGATAGACTTGCCTATTCAAAAGAACAGGAAAAAAAAAGGTAGCCTAAGAGAGGAACCCACAGGCAAACTCGCCTCTGACAAAGGAAAATCCGCCTAACTGGATGACCTAGACTGGACCAAGAAGAAAGATCACCTTTGAAGGCAAGGGGGACTATGTAAAAGGAAAAAAATCATGGAAAATAGAAAACATAAGGGTGCACTGACTCAACTGAAATGAAAAGCACCCACATCGTACAAAGAAGACATGCTAGGAAACACGATCCTAGAATTAGTGAAAAGGGTTTGTAAACTTGATGTAGGCCCACCACCTTGAGAAGAAAATCCAAGCTTAATACTTTGTGATATCGGGGTGGTTCTCTAGAGCACCCTTTCTTGTGAAGTTGGATAGCTAGCATTGCAATGGCATAAGGTCATCAACGAATGCCACTGGCTCACCTTCACGCTCTCACTTGAGGACTATTGTAGTCCACCACAAGGATTTCTATCTCAACCCAAGGGAGTACATGATGAGTAACTTTGGAGTGTCATACACAATCCCTGCACTACACCAAGTCATGGATGAAACAAAGGTCTCTATCTAGGTTGAACAAGGTTATCTTGTGAGTCCCCGATATACGCACGATATGTGGGGCACAACACATGAACACCAGCCAGTCACAAGCGTGAGTCAAGATCCCCAACAAGGTATTGGAAACTTGGACCAACTCTTCATTTCTTATCTAGGTATCACCCTAGCTTTGATGCTCCGATAGACATGATGTGACTAGATTGAGGTACAACTTTCGCTCTCCCCCTTTATATACCCCACTAGTAACACATGGTTGGGATTGTCTCCCAGGTGATGAAATCCTAGGCAGGTCCCGTTAAGGGAAGAAGACACTAGATGTATCGGCTAGTCCCCAGGCTCGCACATGGCACAAGGGGAGAGATAAGACACACTAGCACCTCCTAGGTAGACTCACCTGGACAAGAGTGGACTATGATTTCTTGTCACCTAGGATCACCAAGTGGCACAAGGGGAGTGGATACGTCAACAACCCACTCACAAGCATGAAAAAAAAGTGTAAATTGACCCTTTAATTAAAGCTATGTGTTCCTAGGTTAGTGCAAAAAATGACAGATAGACTAGCTAAGGGTCTTGGACCGATCATTCTGCAAAAAATACATTAGTAGTTTCAAACCACCATTCTTGGATGGACGAGGAATGACTGTACAAAATGTTAGAAAACTTGAGACAATCACAAATAGATGAGTTAGTTGGTCAGTATGTAAAACCAGAACCAAAACGACACTAAAAATGAAAGATCAAAGTTTTGTATTCATTTCAAACTCGCCTCTGTGTGAGGCAAGTTCACGCATCTAAGCAAGAAAGTTCACCCCTATAAGTGGTAGGTTTACACTTCTAACCCAACAAGTTCACCCCTGAAGAAGGGAAAGTTGGCCTATCTGCAAAATCAAGATCGCCTATCACTGGGGACCTAGTGGAACCCTTAAAAATTTCCTCGTTCCACTGAATTAGTTAGGTTAAACCCTGATTATCATTACCTTATGGTTCTGGTTTTGTAGAATTTTTTATGTCCACACCCTCATTCGGCTACCAGGTTTCAATTTTCAAGTTGACTGGTCGTAACGGTTCTCGATCTTTTCATTCATCCTTCATGGCCTTAAGGCTCATGGTTTTACCGGCCCTTTATTTATCCCACCCATCGTAACTAGGAAGTCCTTCTAAAAAAACCTTTGCTGCAGATGTTGTAAGTCTCTCTAAGTCGGCCTAAATGATTTCTCATCACTCATCACTTGTTCATTTTCAATTCCCATGTTGAACCTGCAATGAGCGATCCCCCCTTAGTCTCTTTTGCATCCCGCCTACATGATTTCGCGT
The DNA here is from genome assembly GCA_007115665.2 of Sequoiadendron giganteum. NCBI lineage: Eukaryota > Viridiplantae > Streptophyta > Pinopsida > Cupressales > Cupressaceae > Sequoiadendron > Sequoiadendron giganteum. The sequence continues at coordinate 316,840,628 of CM021104.1, forward strand.
GTCCATTTATTTTCATAAGGAAGTAACAACTGATGAGCAATGCGGTCAACATTTTGACCCATCACTACCCTCTTAACTATCATGGGTTGGTTTGTGCAGGTTAAAGTTGAACCTGCGAGCATCGATGGCTTGGCCGTGTTCCATCGTTGGGTTGAAAAGTGTCGCTAGTTGAGTTTGGTTTACCCAAGGGGGAACATGCGATGGGAAATCTATTGGAATATGGCACTAGATGGGTGTGTGTGGCTTGTGTGGCTGGTCTCTCTATTATCATGGGTCATCCTTCATGAGTTAGGATGAAACCCGCAACCATCGATGGGTTAAGTTTCCTCATCGTGTTGGCTCAGTTTTTCGTGGGTTGGGTTGATTCAGGCAGTTTCCAACATGCGATGAGTGATGTGGATGGGTACCAATGGTTAAGATCCATTCATATCTATGATCTATGACTGATGTTTCATCACTGATTTCTTGGTCATTGCTTGATGAGACTCATATTAGGAGGATTAACTAGCGATGGGCGATCTATTTTGGTTTATGGTTCCAATTTGTTTGCAAGTTGTAAGGATCGTCAGTGCATGTGTCAAGATTGATGGTTTTAGGATATGGCCAAGTATGTGGTAGTTTTAAATCACTTCTTTGTTTTGTCTAAGTACAACCAATAAAGCAAGTGGTGATCCTTAGTGATCCTCGTTGATTTGGTTTTAATCTCTAGCGATCGACGGTTGAGATGTGACATGCAAGTGATTGATTTTTTCAGTCATGCAAGCAAACCATGATGACCATTAATTGCAACATGCTATGAATTCCTCTATTTAATGATGATTATCCTTCAAATTGCTCACCATTTTATTCAGAATTAGTGCTTGTGGCTAATTATCACAAGCGCTAGGCAGTAACTGTTGTTGCTTTGTGAATTCTCGCCAAGGTGGTGAGGTGGTGTTTTGACGAGTATGTTGTTCCTGTTGCATTTAGGTAACCTCTTCTATATCTAGTGTTGGTGTAGCTCGTGTTGCCTCTACCTGGGGGTCTCCTTATGAAGGTTACTATTTTTTCTCACACACATCAGGTCTATGTTGCTAACAAAATGAGTCATCCAACCTCTTCTCCCACACCTGTACGTAGGTCGCAATGTTTGAGCTTGCAGGAACCATTAGCTTATGAACCTGAGAAGATGGTTGAGGTCAAGGAGGCACTAGTCATTCTGAGAGCTAAAAGAAGTGCTCATAGGTGGGCTAGGTGAATTTTTGTCCAAGAAGATTATAATCTCTGACATAGAGATTGCTTAGAAGAACTAGGCAAGTCTAAAAAGAAGGAGCCCGACGAGTTTTTGAAAGAATTAATGAGGACAGAGGTAGGCCCTAGGGTCTGTCCTAGAAATCCTAGTTCTCCAGTGGTGATCAGTGATAGTTCTTCGAAGGAGATTGAAGGGGTTGGCCTTAGTAGTGGCCATTTTTTTGTTTCCCTTGTGCCCTATACTGATTCGAATGAGGAGGTGGTTGACTACAAATCCACACTTTGTAAGGAGGTCAGGTGAGGGTTTCCATTCAACCAGTGACAAGACTAGGTGGTGCCCATGTGCTTTGATTGGTAATGATTGGGTCCTTGGTGTGGTGATGTGGTTTCTTGATGTGGGTGTTCCAAGGAGTTTTTGTTGTTAAGAGTGATGGTGACCTTTCCTATTTTTAGCAATGTGTGGGTTACGATGGTGACACCTTTTGGAAGGCTTGTGTGGCATCTCCGACTGATGGGTTGGTGCCTCTTTTTGTTTTTGATTCCATGATATGCAAACGAAAAATATAACTATCCGGGAACGAAACCCCATGAGGTGAAATGACCTCAAAATCATCATAAAATATAACTAAAATGAACCCTTTGCTTGTTGCTCCCTTAAATTATAAAAGGGATTTCAAGGTTCATTTCAGGGATGTTTTTGAGTCAAAACGGCTTAGGTATAGGCTAAACATGAATGCAATACAAAATGTATGTAGGATGGACTAGCATACTATCTTGGTTTTGAATCTTGTACATGATAATCTAAGATAATTTTGTATGAATTGGTGATCTTGTGATATTATCTGAAAAACCAAGATATCTGCTCTCCTATATGTAATTATTATAATATTATAAATGGGAAACCAAGTGTTTTATCATTTATCTTTCAATATTTGATTGAGGGTACAATTTTGTTCTTGTTTTAGCCTAAGGGATTAATTAAAATACTTGAAGGGATTCATAGGTTTGTAAGCAATTATCAAGGATTCTGATAAGAAGTTGTGTTTTGGTGTCTATGAGTTTTCATAATGTAAGGCATTATGAGAATAAGTTGTTTATTTCATGATTTATGCATTACCGACTTTCATGTACGCGACTTCATTCCCAATTAATGAGGCACTAATTTGTCTTATGTATGTCTCTGTAACTTAGTGAAGCACCCAAAATACCTTGTCAAGGAATCATAATGAAAATAATGATAAATCAAATTTTGCTTATTCCAAGATGTAAGTCTGAAATAAAATCCTGCTCCTAGAAAATAGAAGGCTACTTGTGTAAATTCTGGCCAAATCTTTGCTAAGTAACATCTATTTGGATAGAGGGGAGAGTATCTATGTATGGTGTTCACCTTTTTGTATAATCCTTTGTGAACTCGGTGGGGAATTACCCTCCTTGGTCCCATAGAGCCTAAAGTGCAGGGGTCAAAGGTTTAAAACCCTTTACCCATCGAGTTGGCCATTCATCTGTAGGGTGCTTTATGATGAAGGATGGCTACCTTCTAGGGATTCCTCAAGGTGTACTAGAAAAAAAAACAATAGAAATGGAGACTCTGCTAGGGAAGAATTTCACTCTCCAGGTGCAGATCTTTTAATCAAAGAGTCAAATGATGTAAATAATATGGACAATTTGTTCATCTTTTAAAGAATTCTTCATTTTGGTGGGCTGCAACATAACTCAAAAGGATCTAAAAGTGACTCCATTGAGGAGTTAGACCCAGAACGTGTTGATGTGATAAGACACTTCGTTTCATTTATTTCGTCTCAATGGGAGGTGGCGAATCTTACTAGAGAACCTGACAAAGGATATACTGAAGTTCCAAATCCGAATGTCAATGGAAAAACTAAGTGGATTTTGTAGGAAGGCTAGGTATTTTCACATCATTATGTAAATAGATTATAAGAATTCTTTTATTTCAAAATATAAATGATTCCCAATTAAGTGAAAAAGCACAAATTAAGGGAATGGGTAATTGAATTTTGCATGTTTCCAAATGAAGGCTGTGGAATTGTATGTAGTTATAAGGGGAACATGTAAATCTTGATCTTAAGAAAATAGACCTTCGAATTTATTATAAGAGAAGCCTGAGATTTTGTTTTCAGGAAAAAGGATTTTGAGCATCCCTAGTAGTGCATGTAGCAAATATTGCTAAGTACAATAAGATGCCTGGTTAGGCTATGTTTTCTGACAGGGATGTAAACAATGGGCCCCCCTTGTCATATCAACGAGGTTTCAATAGTGAAAGGTACAATACCTTGTGTAGACACCAAAAATTGGTCTAGGCTTGCAAACACCACTTTTGACATAATTTTCTATTATTTATGGTCATTGATTAAAGAATGTTTATTATTTAATTACCTTTCTAACACATATTTCCTCTATTAATTAAATACCCCTTTTTCATTAATTCATAATAACCTTTATTCAACTTGATTAATTAAATAAATCATAATTATTTAATTATGTCACTAACTAATTAAATCTTTCTTCTTAATTAAATAATTTATTATTTAATTACCCCCTTTATCATATTTCAACTATAATTAAATATTTATTATTTAATTATTCATTTAACCCCCTTTATCTATAATTAAATATTTATTATTTAATTATTCAATTCCACCTTTACAACAGTCAAATTAAATAAATTATCTTTATTTATTTAATATGTCTTTCATTTTCGAATGTTGAATTAAATTAACATTTAATTCATTTATTAATTATTTATGTCACATTCTTCTGTCATTCGGTTATCTAAGTCATTCACTCTCCTTCTGACTCAAGATCTATTTTTAAATCTGCCAATTATCTCCAGGTTTGGTATCTGACTGTCTCTGTGAGAGGACTCTCTGTCACCACTAGTTAGTTAACTAGTTCTAACTCATATGCATATATGCATTCGAATGAATTCTTCATCTTCAAGTTCTAACTTTGTCTTTGACATTCAAAGTCTATTTCTTCTATTTTCAAAGACTCTTAACTGAAGATTAAGTTATCATTCTAATTTAATCTTTATCCTACAGTATTTTCTGACTCATGATCTAACTCACGTTCTATCTGACACATAACTCACATCACATGACATTCATCAATCTCATTTGTCGATCTCTCTTTCAATCTGAGCCGATCGTTTGAAAACCCAATATCTATAAAATGGAATGTCATTATCATTATTCCTCCTTCCGAAATCATACACTTTTGAGAAGAAACTTATCCTCGATATTTTGCTTAGACATTCAACAAGGCTATGCTTGCATCAATATAGGAAATCTGAGGGCAAGAATACTGAAACAACAAAATGGAGAAGAGCAATCGAGATAATTTAGAGGAGTGAACGCATATTCGGTGAGAGCTTTCCAATTGATTTGTTTAGTTTAATTATGTTTACTTTCTTCGTTCTTTGTTGTTTTGATTTAGATTATTTGTTCACTTAGAATTGATCATTGTAATCTATGCAGCTTTAGCATTAATTTCCAAAAAATTTGGGTCTTACATTTGGTGAGCATGATGTAAACACGCTTCAAATTCGTGCATCTTTCCATTTTTCCATTTTTTATTTTTGCAGGAATCGTATGACACACCACATCTATTCCAATAAACGACGCATCTGTCTTCGCAAACCACATCTGCTATATTCCGTGATGCATCTGCCACACTACACCGCATCCGTGAAATTTTGCACTGCATCCGCTTGCCAACACTCATGTCGCATCCACCTGTCAACATCAAGCCGCATCTGCCCGGTAATTTTTTTTCACTTTTTTATTCATGTCTGTATATTCACGTTCTCATTTTCATTTTGTATGTTATTTCATTTTTCGCTAATGTTTGTTTACAGCTGTGTCAAGGTGGATTAATTTAGTTTTTTTAGGATGAAGCATAGAAGACCATATAAAACCAAAAGCCATTGTTTTCTGCAGGACGAAAGTCGAAGACACCAAAAACCAACTACTGATCAGTTTGCATGTAGGACCTAATGAATTTGTTGACTTTATTTCGTAAGCTTTCTATTTAGTAGTTAGATAATTATCGTTTGATTTAAAAAGAATTAGTGTCTACTTTGTTTGGTGTGAAAGCACATTTATGTCACCCTTTATGATTTGGTAAATCAAAATATCCTCTCCCCTTGCGCAGTCATGCGATCCTAGGTGTAAGAGAAATGGTTATTGACTCTAGAATTTGGGCCTGTCTTGGTGGGAAAAATTACTCACCCCAACTCAGACCGGTAATACGCTTTAGCCAACAACTTCAACCCGGTATATAAAAATGGATTTCTGGAGAAAGCCCAGAAATCACACTCACTATTCTGATGAGAAGGGCATAAATGGTCTCTTGCTGAGCTGAATAGTTCCCCATGAATGGAAAGCCCTTACTAAACACCATGTTACAGTTTTGCCAAAATCCTAGCTATTTGCTAGTGCAGTAGGTTTGGACCTGTGAAGCCGTCTTACATTCTTACGGTTCATGTGTGGAGATGAGTTGTATTCCATGAGAGTTTCATTTGTACAATAGCTTGGCTGCCCCATATAAGTGAGTGTTGTGGAGGGGAGCCAGTGGGGTCAAGCTACTAGTCATCCACCTTGAATATGCATTGCTAGAGAAATCCAAGTAAGAATTCAGTAAATATTGTCCAAAAACCCTAGGTTGTAAATGTTTTCAGGTCTTAACAGTTCTATCATCATAAACTGAAAATACATTGATTTTTGTGCTTGTTTTTGCTATATTCGTCAAAACACTTGATCAAAAAAATGGAGTCAGTCGAAAAACAATCTTCAAAAAAATGCAACTATCACAAAAGTTGCAACTGTCAATTTTAACACCACATCTATCCATGTGAGTCGCAATTGTTATGGGAAACGCCGCATATGTCTGTCAAAAACATCCACTTTTACACATTCCAAGTACTACGAGCCGCAACTGTCAAAACCTTGAGTCACATGTGTATATGCAAGCCGCATGTGTCTATCAAAAAAGTCTACTTTTACACAGTGTAAGTATTTCGAGCCGCAACTGTCAATTTTCGAGTAGCATGTGTATATGCACGCCGCATCTATCAAAGTAAAAACCGCATGTGTCTGTCAACAAGTTTAGGTTCATAGTCTTTATTCCGAATCGCAACTGGTAACGTGAGTCACATCTGTCAAAACAAAAACTGCATCTATCACATGTCAAAATTACTAGTCGACATTCGAAACCTATTTTTAGTCAAATCACCGCATGCACAATTGTAAACCGCATCTGTCAAAAATAGAGCCACATCTGATAGGTGAACCGCATTTGACTGTCAACAAAAACTTAGAAAAGTGCAAATTGAGTCCAAAACATAACTGTCATTTTTCGCTTCTATTTCTTAAGATCAACCTTAGACAGAGACTGAAAAACTTTACTCAAAAACCTTGCATCATTAGGTGTCATATACGTCTTAGTCATAGTCAACATCTTAGTCATAGTCATCCTAAGTTGTATGCATATAGATACATCCTAGGAAATTGCATATTATCGAATAGATAACTTTCCTCGTCATTGGATACATTCATGTTCTGATTTGTCATAATCATTGAACCTAGTCACTTTAGTCCTATTATTGAATCTTTCCAACTCAATAGTCTAGTTTGGGAAATCCATCTTGTCAACTATCTTTGTCCTACAATTAGGTTCCTTGGTCAAAATCAAATCCTTGCATGCATTTAATCCATAGGATGTAGGTTATACCCATTTTTAGAATCATTTACCATCATAGTCTACTCGAGATTTTGCATATTTTCCGTCCTACCATACGTCATCTTAGTATACGTCATTTTAGAAATCATTTTAGCGACATCCTTTATTGTCAGAAAATCCAAAAAACATAGAAATAGGACATATCGATTTTTAGACATAGTCTGCATTACCCCATTTTGAGCAACTTTTCATGGTCGAAACAAGGTCTCAAAAGAAACAAAAAGCAATGTTAGACCCCAATGAATTTGTCAATCCTTCCACAAATCAACCATTAGGGAAAGAAAGACCACACAGACCTTTGCTTGAAAAACACATCACTAGAGACACACATGGACAAATTTACATTGAAGACATAGACGCAGCAGTACAAGATCCTAAATTCGCATCCTTTATGGATGAGTGTTTGGAAAATGATCCCCAATGATATCTAGAAAATTTTCTAGCAGAAGGTGCCACACTACCAATAGGATTTGATATTCGTACTTTGCAAACACTGCCTATTCAACCAATGCAAACTATGACGTCAAGTGTTTCTATTCCCCAAATCACCGCAGCAATACCAACTGGCATACCAACTCAAACATTGTCAATTGTAAACACAACCCCTTTCAACATAACACAAGGTTTACAATTTATTGTGGGAACAACTTCATCAAACCCCTTTGGTACCAACATGACTGGTAAAAGATCTAAAGTTGGCATGAATATTCTTATACCAAATCAGACCATTCAGATAGGAAATATTCCTATACCAAATCAGACCATTCAGACAGGAAATATTCCTATACCAAATCAGAACATTCAAATAGGATATATTCCCAATCCAAATAAAAAATTCAGACAAGAAATATCCCTAATCTAAATCAGAACATTCTAACGTGATATATTCCCTCGCCAAATCATAACCCGTCATAGAACATGGAATTTCAAAACACCTACATTGATCTAAACAACGCAAAAAAAATGTCCTTGAAACAAGTAGATGTCCTCCAAAACCAAATGAAAACTCTTCAACAATAGATGGACAACATGTCTATGTCAGGCAAATGAACTATCTCAAAGCAAGATCTATGTCCATGTCCATTCGACAAAGCGCTTTATATGACACCTTTCCCCATGGATACATTATACCGAATTTTCCTAAGTATAATGGGAGGAAGAATCCTTTGGAACACATTAGAGAATTTTGAATGGCATGCATGGACATATCATATGACCCCACATACTTGATGAGAATATTTCTGTGAACACTTATCGAGATAGGACTAGAATGGTTTTCTAAATTACCATATGGTATACGATCCTGGGGTGAATTAGCTAAGAAGTTTGTCTAACATTTTTCCTTTAACATAGACAATGAAGTAACAATAGAAACCTTGTGCCACACAACACAAGAAGATGGTGAAACTTTCACCACTTTCTTCTAGAGATGGAGAAGTCTAGCTAGTAGATGTCTAGTTGAAATACCAGAAAAATAGAAGGTCACGATATTCCTTGAAAACATCAATCCAAAACTGAGAGGTGACTTAAGGGTACATTGTTGTAGTTCATTCCTAGACTTGGCACAGAAGGGAACCATCCTTGAAAAAGTCCTTATTGACAAAGGCAAAAAAGAAGTACCAGGTAGGAACCCAGTTGTCCAACATCAAAATGCACCAAATGATAGAAACAAATTCTGGTCTAGAAACCAAAATGTTACAAATGATGACATTGTTGATGCTAAAACCATACATACGGGACCAGTTATAACACTTAGAGGTTACAACCCCAATCAAGAAACGACAAATAGTCTAGATCAAACAACCAATTATGTCCAAAATTCACAACAACAATGACCACAAAAGATATTTCCTACACGTTAATTTACCCCTCTAGGGCAACCAATCAAGACTATTTTCAAAGAGTTGATTAAACATAATCTCATTAAACCTTTGGAACCAAGAGAGTATGATCCTGGATAGTTTAAACCTTCATGGTGGCATGACAATTCCTATTGTGACTATCATCGAACAAAAGGACACAACCTACAACAATGTTGACAACTGAAGAATATTATCCAAGACTTTGTTGAAAACAGAACCATAGAGGTCAATGGGTAGAAAAATACCAAGAACAATGATCATAAGGTCTTCATAGACCCACTACATGACCACACAAAAGGAACAACCTCCAGTTCGGGAACCAAGAATAATCCATTAGCCAATTATACCAATACCAAGTATGACTATGGTAAAGGAACTATCATAAATCACCTCCGAGCTACAAATGAAAATGTCAATACCATCATCATTAAGAAGCATCTGGAATGTGATGTAAACACACACAAAGCTAAGATAACTATTCCAGGTCCTTCTTCTGAGCCACCTACACAAGCTTCCAATTTTAAGTACAATCTCCTTGATCAACTGAGAAAAACCCCCGCACAAATATCCATTTTAGAACTATTGACTTTATCACCTGAGCATTGAGCTATTCTCGACAAAGCCTTATAGAATATGACTATTCCTATAGACTTAGATGTCAATCATTTCGAAGAAATGGCAGGATATTTAACCAACTTGCATCAAGCCACATTTTCCCAACAAGATTACTCAACTAAAAAGTCTGATCATAATGACCCATTACATCTTGAAGTCCTAGTCCATCAAACCAAAGTCAGATGAGTCTTGGTAGACGAAGGAGCAGGTTTGAACCTGTGTACCCAAAAATTGGTTAAGGCATTAGGATTCTTAGAAGAATGCGTAGACACCTCTAAGAGTATAGTCATCAAGGCTTATGATGATGAGGAAAGATTGTCCAAAGGAGTTGTCACACTCCCTATCAGAATTGGCCCAGTAATTATGAACACCAATTCCAAGTCTTGGATCTCACCCTTCCTACAACTTGTTGTTAGGTAGACCTTGGATACACGCAATGAAAGCCGTACCTTCAACATATCACCAATGTCTTAAATTCTCGTATAATGGCACCAAGATCATGATTGATGGTGATCCAGATCCATTTCAATATTGTACAATCCTAAGGGAAATTCCACAACAACAGGTACTAGTTAACCAAGAAGCTTCATCATCCACTTTATCCCTATATGTTGACCCATCACATCTTACTATGTCCATTTCATTCAAACCACCATCATCCACTCCTAAGGTCGAGATCCAAGACAAGGGTTGTGGAGAATATTACATAAAGGCATCATACTATGTCAGTCAACTGGTTCCACCTAAGGCATATGGCTTACCCATGGTAGATAGAAGATAGTCAGTAGTCACATTCCGTGTTCCCCCTACAATGACATTGACCAAATGGGGAGAGTTAAGTGAAGAAATTGTGGATCAAGGTGATATTACCTCCTAGTTGTATCAAGAAGACAATGCATACCCCTTGCCGTCTATTCAAATAGCTAAGGACCAATATGGAAAAGGATTTAAGATAATGCAAAATGAAGGCTATGATGGGAATAGTGGGTTAGGACTACGTCAAAATGGAAGGACAAAACCAATCATTGTCTCACCACGACCGAAATACCTAGGGCTAGGGTTTCAACTGCTTAGAATTGGGTTTCCTAGTACTTTGTCACCATTTCAAGAGGAAGTGAGTGCTTGTGCAGACATCAAGATATCTCATGAACCACTTCCCCCAGTTTACGATGAATCTCATGAACCACTTCCCCCAGTTTATGATGAATCTTCTGACTCAATCGATTGTGAATGGGATTCCCTTTCTTCTACCAGTACCATGAACATAGATGCTCTATTTGGAGAATTGGACCTAAAGATAAAACTTGTACCAAAACCATCTAGTCCCCATCATAGGAAACACTTGTCCAAAGAAGAATAGCATAAGAACTATTATTGGGAAACCCTTGATCATGCATCTTGGGCACCTGACACACCATCCTCTGATGACTCAGCCCTTACAATAGTCCCACAGCAGAGTTTACCTACCCATAGGAAAAAGAACAAGGAGTTAGTCAAAAACTTCTATGATCATGTCAACCATTCTATATTCACCTTATCAGCTTCCACCTTTAATAACTCCGATGGTGACATGCCTCTCATATATCCCAAACTTATTGACTGGGATCAACAAGGTACACCCATCATAGACACATTCGAGAACGATGAAGCAATCGCTGAGTTTATGGGACTTCGAGAAGGCATACCAAGAGGGGATCATAAAGCTATTTTTACCATAGACTTGGATGAAAAAGCATATTTTGGGGAGTCTATTTACACCTATAGTTGCAAAAATGAAAATAAAAAGAAAAATGATGAAAATGAGAAAAATGACAAGTCCCTAGGTGAAAATCGAAAGGTGCCTTTGGATGAAGAAACAATCAAAATAAAGGGCGTATGGGGAGGGTGAAAACCTCTCTGAGGCACCCAAGGATAGAGGTTTAAATATTCTCCCCATTGAACAAGAAAAGTTACCAATGCTAGTATAAGAGTCTATTGAGGTCAACATAAATACAAAAGAAAACCCTCGACACATACACTTTGCAGAATCATTGATAGAGGCAGAACAACCTGAGTTTAAGGACTTCTTCGCAAAGAGATGGATAAACTTTTCATGGTCATATGCTGACATGCCTAGGCTAGATCCAGACCTAATATTGCACCATCTACCATTACAACCAGGTATTAAGCCAGTCAAACAGAAGTTAAGGAAAATGCATCCACATATTGCTCTACTGGTCAAAGCAAAACTTAAGAAACTCTTGGATGTTGGGTTTATAAGAACTATAGATTATGCAGACTGGATTTTGAATCTTGTGCCAGTGACTAAACCAACTAGGGGCATCCCCGTATTTGCACAGACTTTAGAGACATCAACAAGGCATGTCCTAAGGATGACTTCCCTTTGTTGAATATAGACATGATAGTAGATCTTACAACAAGATACGAGATGCTATCCCTCATGGATGGTTTCTTTGGATATAACCAAATCAAAATCGTAGCACAAGAGCAACACACGATAGCTTTCACATGTCCATGGGGCACATACTATTGGAATGTTATGCATTTTGGGCTTAAGAACACAAGAGCTACCTATCAATAGGCAATGACTATGATTTTCCATGACTTTATACATAATCTGATGGAATCTTATGTAGATGACATTATAGCTAAATCAGAAACAAGGGTAGATCATTTGAAGGTTCTAGAAAAGATATTATAGAGGCTAGAGAATTACAACGTCAGGTTGAATCCAAAGAAATGTGTCTTTGGAGTAAAATCAAGGAAACTTCTAGGGTATATCATCTCCAGAAGAGGCATTGAAGTAGATCCAAAGAAGGTAAGAGCTATCATAGAGATGCCTCTTCTAGTCAGCATTGGTCAATTAAGAACACTACAGGAAAGATTACAGTCCATCAAGCGTTTCATTGTACAACTGGCAGACAAAATACACCCATTTCAACATTTACTCAAGAAAGGAGTACCATTTGTGTGGACACCTAAATGTCAAGAAGCTTTCCAATAGATCAAGGATTACTTAGTCACTCCACCTATTCTAATGCCACCTACAGATGGAAAGCCATTGATACTATAGATTTCAGCAACTCAGTCAGCATTAGGAGCTCTTCTCACACAACACGATGATCAAGGTCATGAGAGAGCAGTCTACTACATCAATCATACCTTGGTAGGATATGAATTAAACTATAGAAACATAGAACATGCTTTTCTTGTGGTAGTCTTTACTACCCAAAAACTTTGGCACTATATGCTCAATCGCCAAACAATGTTGGTTGCAAAGATTGATCCCCTCAAATATCTCCTAAGTGAGGCAACATTAACAGGCCGATTGGGTAAATGGGTTATGATACTTAGTGAGGATGACATCCAATATGTGGAAAGGAAGGCTATAAAAGGACAAGTGATTGCAGATCAGTTAGCAGATGCACCCATGAAGGTAGACCATCCTTTAGTGGCAGATTTTCTTGATGAATTTATCTTCAACATTGACACTAGAACCGAATGAAAATTATACTTTGACGGGTCACATACAAATCGGGATTCAGAAGCAGGTATCCTGTTTGTTACATGTCAAGGTGATACCATTCCTAAATCATTTAGGATTACTTTCCCTTGTACCAAAAACATAGCAAAGTATGAAGCCTTAGTGATAGGATTAAAAATGGAAGCTCAGTGGAAGATTAAGAGTCTACATGTTTTTGGCGATTCTCAGCTTGTAGTTCGGCAAGTAAATGATGATTATGAGACTAAGGATGAGAAACTTGCCCCCTAAAAGTGCATGGCCGATAGTTTCAAGAAGTACTTTGATGATATTACCTTTCAACAAATACGACGTATTCAAAATAGGGTTGCAGATTCTATGGCGACCGTGGGTTCCTTATTGGATATTTCGAGTAACATGCCTAAGTTTGAGTTTTTGGTTGAACAGTTCTTGGTCCCCGATTCTGTGATGGTGTGTACAATTGTTGGTCCTACTTCCCCTTGGTATAAAGACATATTTGACTATCTAACTAACCAAACCTTACCTGTAGACCTGTCAAATAACCAACGTCGAACCTTCATCTATAAGTTAGCTAAATACACCATCATCGGAGATACCCTATATAGACGTACCTTAGATAACTCCCTGATGAGATGTCTTGATGCTGAAGAAGCACAAACAACCTTGCAAGTGGTACATGAGGGTATATGCAGATCCCATTTGAGTGGTCCTACTTTAGCCCATAAGATTATGAGATTAGGTTATTATTGGCCTACAATGGAGAAAGACTCATATATGTTTGTAAAGAAATGTAGACAGTGTCAGATACACAGAGATTTGATAATAGCACCAACATAGGAGCTTCATCTGATTACATCACCATGGCCCTTTTCCCAATGGGGACTTGAACTCATAGGTAAGATATACCCTCCATCATCCAACAGCCATAAATTCATCATAACCGCCACCGAATACTTCACCAAATGGATTGAATCTATTCCCATGACCTACATCATCGGCATGCAAATATCCAAGTTTATCTTAAACTATATCATTTGTTGGTATAGTGTACCCCAATCCATTATCACAAACAATGGCCACCCATTCAAAAATCAAGAAGTACACCATCTATGTGAAGAGTTCCATATCAAACATCATTTTTCCACCCCATATTACACACAAGGTAATGGCCAAGCCAAGGCATCTAATAAAACCATTGTTAGAATCCTAAAGAAGACTGTCAATGACGTTGGTCATGACTAGAACCTACAGCTAAATCCTGCCTTATGGGCTTAACGCACAAGCATCTATACTCCCTCTAGCACCACTCCATACTCCCTCGTATTCGGGTCTGAAGCTATCTTACCTATTGAGGTTGAAATTCCTTCCCTGAGGGTATCCTTGAAGGGTCACATTGATGATGAAGAATACCGTGTATCTAGATTGCAAGAGCTAGAATTACTGGATGAACGGAGATAGAAAGCACTAGACCATTTGCAAGCATATCAGAATTGTCTTCATCGTAGCTATAATAGGAAAGTTATAAATAGACACTTTGACATTGGTGACCTAGTTTTAATGGAGAATCCCAAGAATCAAGTTGAACAAGAAAAGCTAGGTAAGTTCAAACCTAACTGGTTAGGGCCTTATATTGTCACATAAGCTTTTGGGTCAGGAGCGTACCAACTCTCTGCTCCTGAAGGAGAGCCACTTTTGTCACCAGTCAATAGCCTACATCTGAAGAGGTTCTATGCGTAGCTTCTAAGAATCTATGGCTTAAATCTAGAAAATAGAAAAAAATGGAAAAAACAAAAAAGTAAAGAAACAATCTGTCCAATAGTGAAAACCGCTTCAATGGCGCTATGGATAAGTACCATGGTGAAAACTTGGCAAATAGGCACCATGTGTAGTCAAACTCGCTCTTTCATCTACCATAATTCCAATCAAACTTTTTCACCATCCCTCATAATAAATGGTTGTCCTATCCATTGCTTGGAATGATTGACATCTAACGTCCATTCTGTCACATTCCCCACTCCATCTCGCATGTATTATTCCCAATTGGAGGAAAATCCTTGTTCTATGCCATGGCACCTTGTACATAACATTACACCATCGAAAAATGTCCTGAAAAATATCCAAAAACATCAAAAAAATTCAAAAGGACAAAAAAATCAAAACATGTCAGAAAATCCCAAAAACAGAGTCAAGTCAGTCATGTTAAGTCAATCATAGACATAGTTGAACTACATTGCCTTTGTGACTAGATGTAGGCAAGGCCATCAGTCGATGTGCCCCTAAGGTATTAGGTTTGTCTGTCTAGGTTTGTCATGTATCACACACTTTAAAATCATGACTCTTTGTACATTCAAAGTCATTGGTCATGTTGAACTACGAGGTCTCCGCGTGTACAACATAGGCAAGGCTAATCTATTGATGAGCTCCTGAGACCACAGTAGGTTAGTCCAATAGGGTTTATCACATTCACATTCACTATCACACATGTTCCATATCATCAGATTAAGTACATATCTTAAGTCAGTTATGTTAGTTAAAGTTGTGTCAAACTACGAGGTCTCAGCGTGTACAATGTAGGTAAGGCTAATCAATTGATGAGCCCCGGAGGCCACATTAGGTCAGTCATTTAGGGTATATCATCTCAAGCCATACACTATCAATAAACACACACACACTTTTAATTAGTCAAGATATCAAAACAAGTCATGCATCAACTAGGCAACATCTCAAAACAATCATCAAGTTAATATCAAACACATTGTCAAAGCGATCAACTTATGTCTTAGCAAGATATGTCTTTCTTGTCAACAAATATCATTAAATTGTCATAGAATCATGTAGCTTGTCACATCAATTTCATCAGGCTCCAACGTCTTATACGACACGTGTCTTTTTGAAACCAGGCTTTGTCATGCCTTATTCAGATAGTCACCAAGTCAAAACTAGACTCAATGTCTTATTGCGGTATGTGTCACCCCTCACATTATGCTATGTCGAACATCAACAATCAAAAAATCCCAAGAGATCGAGTTTTCATGAATAATTTTATTTGGCTTTATGACTTTATATCTTATTTTGTCTTATCTTTTTACCGATTTGTGAATTTAGTCCAGTTACTAGCTTTCTCAAGGATGTCCCTTGAAGGATTTAGAGAAGCAAGGATGTCTCAGGACTCTTTTTCTTTGGCTGTTGTCTGTCAACTATCTTTTTAACATTGGTTTTTGAGTCATGTTACTAGCTTCCTCAAGGATGTCCTATCAAGGATTTAGAGGAGCAATGACATCTCATTGTAATGATGGATTTCTGCAAAATAGATTGTTAGTTACAATGCATGCAATCTATTAATTAAATCCAACAAGTCAATAGAATGCACAGGAAAACAAAATAAAAGAACGAATAAGAAAGCTCTCACCCAATCCTTTCTTCTCCATGATTCATTTCTATTGCACCTTCTAACTCTGTTGTGATAACGAATTCCCTCAGATTCGGTGTGAGCAAATTCTATAATGTCTAGCCCTAAACAAAGCTTTGAAAAATTTCCTATAAGCTAAATGCAAAATAGAAGTTTATTCTAGTATGCAAATAATTAAGAAGCCTAAAGATAATAACAAAATGAGAGATAATACTATGAGATAATAATAAGAGATTTAAGAGATGTCCAAAATAAGATCAAAATTGTCATTTTATACAAAATGCAATCTTGAACGGACAGGTGAGATGAGAGATTGGAAAAATGCCCTAGAATCAATGGTTAAGATTAAAAGTGACAACTCTCAATTAGGGTTAGGGTAAAATCCCCAAATGTGTGGACAAGATTTAATTTAGGAAATTAAATCAATGGTGGAGAATAAATGTGACATTGAGATGAAATTAGTAAAAATCATAAGGTAAGGAGATGATATTTTAGAAAATCAACAATTTTAGAAATTACTTGATTTGTAGAAGAATATTTCCATTTTGAATTAAATAAATTCAAAATATGGATTTTGTGAGATAATAAGTAATTGATTTTTTGAAATTAATTACTAAAAGAAGAATTAGTTAACTATGTGAGATAATTTTAAATAAATTGTTTTATTTAAAAATAAAGAAGTGTCACATACAACAATTAAATAATTAAGAATAATTATTTAATTTAGGAGAAGTAGTTAATTAATTAAATAAATTAATGAATCTATTTAATTAAGAGAGGATTTAGGAATTAGTGACATATTAAATCAATATATTAAAATATACTTATTTAATAATTAGGAGGACATTGATGATAAAGATTAATTAAATAAATTTAGGATTTTATTTAATTATGAGAAGACTTTGATAATTAGTGACACATTAAATAAATAAATAAGGTTTATTTATTTAATAATCATGAAGAATGAAAGATCATGAATTAATTAAATAATTATGAATTATTTAATTAATAGTTGGAGGTGGGTTAGAAACATAATTAAAATGTCATAATTATGTTAGGACGAAAGGTGGTAAAAGAGTGTTTGCAGGCTTTGGTCATTTTTATGTGTCTACTTTTGCGCCTCTTTCTCATAGTGCAGCTTGTCGCATTGTGGCAAAGAAAACAAGTCCAGAATATGCCCCAACGAAAGTACGGAGTGCCTATGCCCCCTTGGGAAAATTTTTGAATTTCAACCCGGGGTCAAAAAAATTTGGAAAGTGTCCCGATTAATTCAATTAATGGCCAGAGGAACAATGGCGTGATCAGATTTGGTAGTCAAGGATGCTAAGCTAGCCAAAATGCTAGTGAAAGATGGTCAAATGAGCCTCCAGTACAAACCTATTAGGTCAAAACCCTAATTTTCAGCCTATAAATAGGTTGAAAAGGCAAAACCAAGTGTCATTTGCTCATTTATTATATAGAAATTTCAGAGATCGAAGCCCAAAGAGACGATGGTGATTCCAATGACAAGCCACTATGGATACCATGTGTGGACCTTCCGATGACCCGAGGGCGCAAAGGCACCGCTAAGTACCCTATCCAACTTGTCAATTTTTAAATTTAATGCATTTCTGAGGGTTTAAGGGGGGTTAAGCAGATGCGTTGCGATGCAAATGATGTCGCGTAAGCCACAATTTCCTTCACATTCACCGCATTTGTTTGCATTGCGATGCAAGTGTAATGGGTAGTTAGGCTATTTTGTTTGAGTGCGCAATCGCGAGGGGAAACAACGCAATCGCCAGATTGCAACGTAAGTGAGGCAATCCGCGACACATCTGTACTATTGCGATGCAATTACCAGGTCAAATGACGCAATTGCATATGGAATGACGCAATCATTGTTAAGTTGCGCAATTGCTAGATAAAGTGACGCATTTGACATATTGCGAGGCAAATGCCATGTGCAGAGCCATAATTGACTCATTGTGATGCATTTGTGGTCAACGTGACACAATTTTAGTTGACCATAGTTGAATTGTGTTGACCTTTATTTAGATGTATTTTGATTTCAGTAATGCTGACCCATGTGTGCTAACTCTTGTCTTTGCCTGTGTAGAGTCGACTAGTGTCGATCTATACCCGAGAGTTCAGGCCGATGACATACACCTTTAGAGACCATTTGAGCAACAGGGAGAGACAGTGCCTAATGTCACTGGGTTTATACTACATCGCATATATGCCCATTATTTGAGCAAACAGGGGTTTGTTGATAGCTCTTTGTGAGAGGTGGCACTCAAAGACCTTCTCTATTCATCTACCTATAGGAGAGGTGATGATCACCTTAGAGGATGTGTACTGCATTCTTCGCATACTGATCCGTAGAGAGAGGGTTGTATATGACCCACAACGAGGGCGACAGGCCCTATTAGATATGTATGAGGATGTCGGTGGTGCCCAATTGGGTATGGATGGTTATGAGATTGGTTGGGATGTCGTAGCTAACTGGTTTCCCATGTGGGATGCTATGTTGATAACACTGATTGCTGGATTACTAATTCTAGATCGTCGTGGTCATGGATTTCTCATTGGATGGGGGGGCGTATTAGTTCGTATGTGAGGATAGAAGAACCATTTTTTCTTGGGGGCCTTGTTTGTTGGCCATGCTATATCATCAGCTGCATGAGGTCATTTATCACTAGGGCTAGAGTATCAGTTACAGGACTACCCTTCTCATGATCTGAGCATGGGAGTGTATTCCTATCTTTCAGTAAGCAGTACAGATGTAGCAGCTGGGCGATGGGATGTCGTATGTCTACCTATATACAGGTTCGGTTAGTCAAACTCACATTGGAGATACCGGATACTGGCATCACAAGACTGACACCATGATTAGTTTCATCTGGAGGCCTTACAAAGATTGTGGTTAGTGGCCAGATGAGGATGGCCATTTATCATTGTGCAGATAGTTTAGATACCTGATTGGCTATACAGTGCAGAGTCAGCATATCATAGAGATGTACCTACCCCAGAGGGTACTACGGTAGTTTAGAGAGCAGCAAGATGTGCTAGTAGGCATGAAAGAGTATGCATGATCTTCTAGAGAGACCATATGGGGGCCGCCCATATCAGTGACAGTGGCCGAGCAAAAGGTAGATGGCCTACTTGCAATTTCGTGGATGTGGAGGGGAGGTCCAACAGATGCAAGTACATTTACTGAGTTTGATGCCTGGTGGCAGATTCACAGGCCTATCCCCTTAACAGATCCATATGGTTTACCACGTATAGATTGGAGGTCGGTTATCCCACGGGTATTGAGGAGAGGCTGGGGTGGTAGGGATGGAGGCAGAGATGGCAGAGGGGTCGAGGGGAGAGATGGAGGTAGGGGAGATGGAGGTCGAGATGGAGGCAGGGGGGATGGAGGCAGAGAAGATGGGGATGATGGGGGTGGCAGGGGAGGAGGGGATGGAGGAGGGGGGAGAGGTTTTAGGAGGAGGAGGGATGATAGAGGGTGGAGATAGCCCAGGAGAGTTAGGCAAAGGGTGGGTGGTCCACCATTTTCACCCATTTGTGAGGAGGGTGAGGAGAGAGAGATTCCAGCCAAGCAAGAGGTGGGAGAGGAGGTTAGAGGGGGGAGGAGGAGGTGGAGGTGAGGGTTGAGGAGATGGTCAGGGTGGAGAGGAGGTGGAGATGAGGGCCAAGGAGATGGTCAGGGGGGAAAGGAGGTGGAGATTCCCACAGAGGAGGATCTATTCATCAGAGGAAAACCTCTTGATATAGATGTGGAGGAGATCCGGGAAAAGGAGGAGAGAGATGAGGAGAGAGATGAGGAGGAGGAGGAGGAGGATGAGATAGACCAAAGACTGCAGGAGCTGATGATTTTCGGGGAGGAGGGTGACAGATCACCGATTTTGCCTACCGATGCCACTATTGATCAAAGGATTGCCGATCTTTAGATTAGACTTGATGCGGCCTTATCTCAGAACAAGGCCTTGGCAGTAGAGTTAGAGGTTACCCGGGTGGAGAGGGATTAGGCCATCATCTGATGGTAGGAGTCAAATCGGTGGGTGACAGAGTTTTTTGAGTTGTGCATGGGGCCGATAGAGGACATGGTCAGAGAGTTGGCCAAGATGGCAGAGAGCAGGGGGTGGTACAAGTTGCTATAAGAGCAAGTGGTTCCCCTAGAGAGACGGGACCCAAGATTGTCCCGATCCTACAACAAGACAGGCAGTGGCACCTGAACATACAGTAGTAGCAGGTCACACATCATTGGTCATACCAGTGCTGGGGGGTCCACTGCATCAGGTCAGTCATCAGGCCACAGGTCACACATATCTCACAAGCACTCATCAGGCTATAGCCATAGGTCAGTGTCATTAGGACACCAGATAGAGCAGATCCAACCTCATGTTACCGAGGCCTCGAGCTCTCAGAGTCAGACGTAGGACACCACTCCTATTCAGGTCACTTTTCACGTGGTTGGTCGACCACAACTACCTCACATTTCACCTCTATAGGATAGAGGAGGGACATCATAGGACTTGTTTCTAGACACTTTTATATTTTGATATTAGAGCCTACGAGCTCCTTTTTGGGGATATCATATGACTCTATCCTGTGACATTACGTTTTTGAGATTATATATATGTGATGCAGTTTTGATGTGGTCTATATGATTGTATGTGTTATGGTATTTTATGCTATATAAGATCCTATGTGATGTTTTTATGATGCTATGAGATGCATGGATGTTATGTTTATGCTTATGAATGAAATTTTGGATGTGGTGATGTATGTATGCAATGTGTAATGTGATGATGATGTGATTCTTATATGCTAATGAAAATGTTATTTATGATGCCTATATGTTGATGCAAATAATGGTTTTATGGATGGATGTGAATCATGGTATTTGATTTATGTAGATGTCAGATGTGAATATGAAATGCTCATGCAAGCATGTATGCAACTTTGTTTTTTTTTTGTATGTCACAGGATATTATTAGAGACCGATAGAAGAGAAGGTGATGATTGATGTTAGTGCAAAGAAATATATGCATGTTAGGGCGGAAATTAAAATCCTTCAAAGATTTTTTATAGTGCTATCCTAGTTGTTGCTCTTTAATCATCATTGGGCGAAAATGTCATGATGGCTGACAAAAACTATGATATGGCGTAGATCAATAGTGTGCAAGGTCGAACCATCACGTAGATCAAAAGTCGTAGACAAAGATGATCATGACTCATACAAGGAACATAATTGCCCCTAGTCCTTTCTTCATGACCAACTGCTAGAAAAACTAGACCAATCATGAGACGTCATTGCTTCTCTAAATCCTGACATCAGGACATCCTTGAGAAACTAGCCACATGATAGTAAAAAACAGACAGGAAAATCATCGTACTACATCATTGCTTCTCTAAATATTGAAGTCAGGACATCTTGGAGAAACTAATAGTAGAGTGATAAGAAGACAAGAATAATCATCATGATATGTCATGGTTCCTAGGACATAAGGAACTAATATCATGATAATCATCAAAAGACAGATAAAGTTTGCCAAGTGTTTGCCAAGTGTTTTGATGTCAAGTGTTGCAAAATGTCGAGCAATATCAAATTCAGGAAGGACACATCTTGAATGACGTTGATATCTAGGAGATCGATTCTCAAAAGTAGGAGAATCCATCAAGATGCCAAATGATGATGACGATGCTTGGGAAGGACACATCCAAAAGCATAAAGAAGTCACGAAAGGTGCTTTTCAGAAGGACGCGTCTGAAGAAGAACCCAAAATTTTGCAAGGTTAAACTATCCTGGTAGAATTTGACTACATGTCATTGTTGACATGCTGAATTGACTGAAAGTGTTGATGAAATAGATTGCCGATAGATTGACAATTTGAGATTGATAGAAGATTTGTTTGATTTGAAGATAACTTGATGTGTGTGAAAATGTTGTGCCATGAACCCTAATCGACTCACCTAGTGTAGCCTTGGGGGATCATCAATTGATGGCCTTGCCTATGTCATGCACTCAGAGACCTCATAGTTTGACATGACCAATGACGTTGTCCAAAGGATAGAAGTTTGAATCATGATTTTATTTTGACAAACCTAGAAAGATTGACCTAGTGTCTCGGGGATTCAAAGATGAATCTTGCCTATATAGAAAATGTGTAGAGACAACATAGTTCAAACATGGACAAAATATTGATTGATATGATCAATTGAATTGATCAGAAAGACATTGAATTTGACTCTATTTTTTTATTTTCTTAGGACATTTTCAAATTTTAGATCTTTTTTCAAGACTTTTTCAGATTTTTAGGACTTTTTTCAGGACTTTTTTACGAATGCAGGATCATGTGTGACACCCACTGCAGTTACATGATAAAGGTCTTGCCCCCAGAAAGATCGAGGATTACCTGAGTCCAATGATATGGAGATAGGCAGACATAAAGCAAAAGGAAAGGATATGCAAGGGATAACATCAACCAAATGCTAACCATGACCAGAATCAATAGGACTTAGGACGAATGCGGTGAATTTGTCAAGCCTTTGTGATTATGAAAAGTGGATAAAGGTCGATTTGAGTAACAGTAGATGGCAAAGCAATGGTCGACTACACATGGTGCCTGTTTGCTAGGTTTTCACCATGGTACTTATCCAAAGCACCTGTTTACTTGGTTTTCAGTATTGGATGAATTCATTTCTTTTTACTATTTTTGCCATTTTTTGATTTTTTTGGGTGTCACCAAGATGCCTATTTGCCAGGTTTTCATCAAGGGATGATCTTTTTTCTATTTTTATTTTTATTTTTTTGTATTTTTAGGTTTTTAGCCCAGCTCTTTGATGCTATGTGTAGAACTTTCTCATATGTAAGCTGTTGATGGGTTCTATCAGCTGTTCTCCATCAGGTGTGGCCAATTGATAAGCTCTGAAACCAAATGTGGTAGTAATGATATAAGGACCAAGCCAATTAGCCTCAAACTTTCTAGGCCTTTCACGGTCCACCTAATTTCTTGGGTTGTGCATGAGGACCAAGTCACCGATTTCAAATTTTCTCACCATTACTCTCTTCTTGTAGCTCCAGTAGAGATGATTTTGATATGCCTGCAAGTGGTTTAAGGCATTTTGTCATCTTTCTTGTAGCATTTCTAGCTCATGTAGGCAAGATTATCTATACTCTTCATCATCAATCATTCCTTTCAAGGAGACTCAGAGAGAAGGAATTTTGACCTCGGTGGGCAATATGGCCTCCGATCCATAGACCAAGGAAAATGGAGTGGCTCTAGTGGGGGTACGGATGTTGGTACGATAGGCCCATAAAGTAGGATTATGTTGTAGGTGCCAATCTTGGCCAGCATCATTGACGGTCTTCTTGAGTATGCGAAGAATTGTTTTTTTTTACGCCTCAGCTTGGTCATTACCTTGTGGGTAATATGGAATGGAGAAATGATGTTGGATGTGGAATCGCTCACACAGTTCACGAACGTCCTGATTTTTGAATGGACTATCGTTATTTGTGATGATGGATTGTGGGACACCATATCGATAAATTATGTAATTTAGAATAAACTTGGATATTTGCTTGTTGGTGATGTAAGTGAGAGGGACATCTTCAATCCACTTAGTAAAATACTCAGTGGCGGTGATTATGAATTTATGGTCGTTAGAAGAAGATGGATGGATCTTTCCCACGAGGTCGAGTCCCCATTGTGCGAAAGGTCATGGAGAAGTGCTTGGTCTTAGCTCCTATGCAGGTGCGTGAATTAGGTCACTATGCACTTGGCATTTTTGACATGTTCTAACAAACTGAAGAGCGTCTTTCTCTAATGTTGGCCAATAGTATCCTAGTCTGGTGACTTTTAGAGCTAACATTGGACCACTCGAATGAGATCCGCATATACCCTCATGCACTTCTCATAAATTTTTTTGGGCTTCGTCAGTGTCGAGACAATGAAGAAGGGTGCTACCAAAACCATGACGGTATAGGGTGTCACTGACGATGGTATGTCTAGCTACTTTTTAGACAGGTTGGGTGGGAGGGTTTGGGGCTTAAGATAGTCATAGATGTCCTAGTACCAAGGTGAACTAGGACCAACAATCTCACACACCATTTTTGACTCTAGAATATCATATGCAGGCATCAACAACCATTCCACTAGAAACTCAAATTGTGACACATTCTTAGGGATGTCCAAGAGAGATCCAATGGTAGCCATTGCATCAACTGCCTTATTTTGTGTCCTTGGGATTTGTTCAAAAGCAATCATTTTGAAGTATGTCATGAAACTATCCACCATACATTTGTAGGGAAGCAACTTCTCATCTTTTGTTTCATAGTCATCATTGACTTGGTTGATGACTAACTTAGAATCCCCGGATACGAGCAATGTCTGAATTTTCCATTTAATTTCTATCTTGAGACGTATGACCAATGCCTCATATTCTACAATGTTATTTGTACAAGGGAAGGTGATCCAAAATGATTTAGGAATCGAATCCCCTTGTGGTGTGATAAATAAGATGCCAACTCCTAAGCCATGACCGATGTGGGACCCATCAAAGTATAGTTTCCATGGTAAGGTTGGTTCCACGTGAAAGATAGACTCATCAAGAAAATCCATTATTAACAGATGAGTGGCCTGGATTGGTGCAACTACAAGTTGATCTACTATTACTTGACCTTTGATTGCCTTGCGCTCCACATATTGTATGTCATACTCACTTAATATCATGACCCACTTCGCCAAACATCCTGTTAATGCCACCCGACTTAGAAGATACTTTAATGGGTCAATCTTGGCTACCAAATGTGTTTGGTGGCTCAGCATGTAATGTCTTAATTTTTGTGCCGCAAAGACAATTGCAAGGCATGCACACTCAATGGTTGTATAGTTGAGCTCATATCCTATCAGTGTGTGAGTGATGTAGTATATGGCTCTTTCTTTCTCCTCATTGTCATTTTGTGCCAATAATGCCCCTAGTGCATTTGTAGTTGTGGAGACATATAAGATCAATGGCTTGCCTTCGATGGGCGGCATCAGGACTGGTGGTGTCAATAGATATTCCTTAATTTGTTTGAAAGCTATGTGACATTTATCCATCCATACAAAAGGAATGCTTTTGCGTAATAGATATTGAAATGGTTGACACTTGTCTGCCAACTGTGTGATGAAGCGGCGGATAGATTGCAGTCTACCCTGAAGTGTTCGCAACTCGCTGATTCCTTTTGGTGGAGGCATGTCTAGAATGGCTTTTACTCTTGCTGGATCAACCTCAATGCCTCGTCGCGAAACTATGTATCCCAACAGCTTACCTGAAGTGACTCCAAAGACACATTTCTTTGGATTCAAATGAACCTTGTAATCCTCAAGCCATCTAAAAGTTTTTTCAAGGACTTTGAGATGATCTTTCCTTGTCAAATATTTTTCCAATAGGTCATCCACATAATCTTCCATTAGGATATTCATCATGTCATGAAAGATTGTTTTCATAGCTCTTTGGTATGTGGCACCTGCATTCTTTAAGCTAAAAGGCATGACATTCCAACAGTATGTTCCCCATGGGCAGGTGAATGCCATTTTGTGCTGATATTCTGTTGTAATTTGGATTTCATTATAGCTCGAGAAACCATCCATGAGAGATAGCATCTCGTACCCTGCCATGAGATCAACAATCATGTCTATATTTGGTAGGGGGAAATCATCCTTTGGGAAAGCCTTATTCAAATATCTGAAATCTGTGCAGATAAGGATTTATCCATTTGGCTTTGTGACAAGAACAATGTTGGATATCCAGTTAGCATAATCTATTGACCTTATGAACCCAACATCCAGTAACTTCTTTAGTTCAGCCTTGACAAGTAGTGCAATCTGTGGATGCATTTTGCGCAACTTTTGTTTGACTGGTTTGATTCTTGGGATTAGAGGAAGATGATGTAAAACCAATTCTAGATCAAGGCTTGGCATGTCAGCATATGACCACGTGAAGTTAACTTTCCTTTCTATGAAGAATTGTTGAAATTCGGGTTTTTCTTCCTCTGACAATGATGCGGCTGGGAGAATCATTTTGGGATTCTCTAGTGTGGCTATGTTTACTTCAATGGTGTCTTCAATGAGCATTGTCGATTTTTCCTGTGTTGCGGGAAGAAAATCCAATCCTCCATCCTTAGGCACCTCAAAGAGGTTTTCACCTTTGGATATGTCCTTTGTTTTTACTATTTTGTTGTCAGAAGGTGCCTTGTGGTTTTCACTGAAAGACATTTCTTTTTTTGTTTTATTCTTTGTATTTTTTACATTGGAGGATTGCACAGTCTCCCCAAAATAAGCTGCACAATCTAGATCAATGGAAAACCCTGTTTTGTGATCACCCCATGGAATACCTTCTCGGAGTCCCATGAATTCTGCAATTGCCTCATTATTTTGAAAGATGTCCATCACTGGTGGATCTTGTTGGTCCCAGTCAATTAGTTGTGGGTAAACAAGGGGGATCCCATCGTTAGTGTTGGTAAAAGATGGGGAAGATGCAGAAAGTATGCAAATTGAAGCCTCAAGTGTAAAGGAAAAGTTGTCAATTTCAACTTCCGTGTCAGACGCAATAGATGGACCATACTCCGAGTCAGATGAGTCAAATTCAAAGTCATAATAGGGGATAAAATTATCAGCATCATGACTAGTGGTTGGAATTTCAGAGGTATGGATAGTGGGCTCAGGAATGGGGTGGGATAATTCGGGTATTGCCGATGACACTTTATGTTCTTCTGGATTCCAAGGAATGCTTACCCATTCCTTATTTTTGGAATGTCGTTCAATAGGGTCAATGTTATATTCTTGTCAGAATCGTTCTTCAAAGGGGAGTTGACCAAGATCCAGGAATAGTTTGTAAATATCATAGTCACTTAGGGTTTTTTCAGATCCCCATTCCCATTCATTTGAGTTAGTTTTGGTAAGGGATTCTTCACATGTCTCAACACTTTCTGTAGCCATTACACCCTCACTTGAAAGGTCATAGGTACGTCGATCATTAGTTCTGAGTTGGTCAAACCCTATCCCTATATACCTTGGTCTTGCAGAAATGATACTAGGTTCCCTCCTTCCATTGTTGTCCTTTCCAAGACCACTTGTGCCATCAAAACCTAGGGCTTTGCATATATCATAGCCTTTTCCATAGAGATGCACTAGTAGTGGAGGTAACTCTTCTGGGTCTTTGTAGATCTAGCTATATATGTCGATAATGACTTCATTACCCATATCGCCCCATAGTGTGAAAACACTTTTTGGTGGAACCTTGAAAGTTGTTTTGGGCTCGACTGTGAAACATGGTCTACCATAGACTTTAGGTGGCTTAGGTATTGTGGTGATACAGTAAGCTGTATTCAATTTGAATTCTCCATAGCCAAGGTCCTAGATCCAAAGGTCTTTACTCGGTATGGAGGCCAAGGAAGATGGTGTGGAAAAAGTTGATGGAATGGATGATTTGGTGAGTGCAGATGGGTCAATATATTTGGACAAAGTAGAAGCTGAGGCTTCCTGATTGATGGGTACCTGGTGCTCAGCAATGGCTCATAGATTGGTACAATATTGAAATGGATCAGGATCTCTTGGGATATTGATTTCAGTACCATCAAAAAGGAATTTCAAGCATTGGTGATATATGGATGGAATTTCTTTTAGAGAATGAATCTAGGGGCGACCAAGTAAGATATTGTAATGTATGTCATGATCCAAGAATTGGTATGTTGTATCTATGATAATTGGTCCCACCCGGAGCGGAATTGTAATGACGCCTTTAGAAGCACATTCTTCATCATCGTATGCCTTGATGACAATGCTTTTGCTAGCATCCACACATGCATCAGAGAATCCAAGAGCTTTAACCAATTTTAAAGAGCACATGTTCAATCTTGCTCTACCATCTACCAAGACTCATCTAACCTTATGTTTGTTGACAAAAACCTCAATGTGAAGGGCATCATTATGAGATGGTTTGGGCGAGGAATAGTCACTGTCCAAAAAGGTGATGTGATGAGGTGAATTCAGATATCCGACCATAGTCTTAAAGTGGTTGACATCAATGTTGGTTGGGACAGACGACTCTTGCAGGACTTTATCCAAGATGGCCTTATGTGCGAGTGAGATACAGAGCAATTGGAGAATAGATATTTGAGTGGGTGTTTAATTCAATTTCTTAATAAGGTTAAATACTGGTTTAGGGTTTGACTGTCTAGTAGATGGACCAGGTATGGTGATCTTAGGCTGATGTGCAGAGGGACCTGGGATGGTGACCTTGCCTTTATGCATGGTGACATTTCATTCCAGGGCCTTTTTAATGGTAATAGTATTAACACACTCATCTTCATCAACAGCATGAAGATTGTTAATAATGGTACCACCGGGATAATTGTAAGCAGGCTGGATGTTATTGTAGGCAATTCGAACATGATTGGCTTGATTATTGTTATTCTTCATGCCAAATGTGGAAGGTTTATCATGATCCTATAGTGGGTTCTTGTGAATAGTATGATCCGCATTAGACATGAATGATTGACCGCCTAACTCGATGGTGTGGTTCTCAATAACGTCTTGTACCAAATTTTGCAACTGATGACAAGAGGAGTTTTTGTGCCCTTTGGCATGGTGGTAGTCACAAAATGCACTGTCATCCCACCATGATGGCTTGAACTAACCAGGGTCATACGGTTTAGGCTCTTCTAGCGTTATGACGCCATTTTGAAGAATTTTCTTCAAGACAATTTTAATAGGTTCACCCAAAGGGGTGTATGTGCATTTTTGGAATTGTCGAGGTTGATGTAGCTGCCTTTAATTAGCTTGAGCAGGATTGCTTTGGATAGCATTGGTAGTTGGTGTTGGTGTAGTTATAGATGTGTTTTTATTTTGTACTCCTTTGATGGTGAGTACATGACCTGTTGCATTGATGGTTTTTGCATCGACCACATCGTCATTGGTAATGTGTTTGTTCTTAACCCAGTATTTGGTTTTGTCATCGGAGCTACTTGGGTTATTATTTGTGGTGGCATTGATGGTTTTGCCACCATATTTTAATTCGCCTTTGGCAATCAAGGCTTTCTCAAGTTGAACACCCTTTTCAACAAGGTCAACAAAGGTGGTGCAACAATGGAATTGTAATCCATACCTTAGTGGTCCTAGGAGAGTTTGCACAAACATGGTGACTTTCTCCTTTTCAAGCATTTCTACCAGACATCTGCTTGCTAAGGTTCTCCATCTTTGAAAAAATGGGATAAAATTCTCTCCTACATCCTCTTGGGTAAGTTTGCATAAGGAGGCAATGTTGATATCTGTGTCAATGTTATAGGCATAGTTCTCGACAAACTTGTTTTCCAGTTCATCCCATGTTTTGATTCCTTTAGGCAATAGAGAGAACCATTCCAGTGCATGACCTACGAGACTTCTAGAAAAAAGTCTCATGAGATATGTTTGCTCATATGCAATGTCCATGCAACTAGTGGTGAATTCTCTTATATGTTCAATAGGGTTTGTTTTTCCTTTGTATTTAGGAAAATGAGGTACCACATATCCATGAGGAAAGGGTGGCATATACAAGGTTGTGTTGAATGGATATAGACACAAGTCATGTGACATGTAAGGCTTTTTATTGGTTTGTTGCAATGTCTCCACTTGCATTTGAAGACCAGCAAGTCGGAGTGTCATTGCTTCCACAATTGGGTTGTTGGTAGCATCACACATGTTGGTGATAGGGATGGCTTGAGTGCCCACCTGTTGAGATGAGATGTGTTGATTCAGAATTGGTTTTCAGTGAGAAAAATGATTGTTATGATTATGCGGTTGTTGGAAATGAGTGTTTTGATGAGGGATGTGCTGCTATGTATGGACTTGAGAGGCATAAGTGGGGATGTGAGATCCTGCCATGTTGGACTGAATTTGAGGACCTTTCTAGTTTTGAGTTTGTTGATGGCCAAATGGAGTGAAGGATTGAGGGACTTGTTGATTTTGAGCTTGTTGATACCCAAATGGAGTGAAGGATTGAGGGCCTTGTTGATTTTGAGCGGCTTGATGCCCAAATGGAGTGAAGGATTGAGTGCCTTGATTGCCTTGCCTAAATAAGAGATTGTGGCCATGAGGAATGTTGGTGTTTTTGGTCACAGGAATGTTGGTATTAACCTATGAAGAAGTAGGTTGGGTGCCTTGGATGACAAATCTTCATTTATTTCTCCCAAAAGGGTTGGATGAGTTGGTTGCCATAGCATTTGAAGAACCTAATAACAGGTTTGTTGATGTACTCATGGAACTAGATGAAGTTCCAAAGAGGTTTGAGGTGGTTGCACCCATTGTTTGTGAAGGGATGGTGGATATTTATTGGGGGATGGATTGTGATGTGTGTTGGGTTGGGAAGATGATCCCCCAATATATTTTGTGTTGGTTGTGGTGGTAGTATGACCAAGGGAGGTAGCATTGATGGTGTTGATGACATTTTGTGAAGAAGCTCCCATGGAAGGATTGTGTGATGGGGGATTGGGAGATGTTTCTCTAAGAGTGCTAAGATCAAATCCCTTTGGTAACTTAGCCCCTTGGTCAAGGAGCATAGCTAGGAATCTAGAAGAGTCATTTAAGACTACTTCTTCCACAAAAGCATCAACTTCTAGGTGTTGGGAAACAACTAATATGTCTTCTTCAAAGACTTCCCCATTTGAGTCTCTGCGGATGAATTATTCAAAAAGGTCTTGTGGAGCGGGTGGGATTTTCATCTCATTCAAAGGATTGATGTTGGAATTTCCCATGTTATAAGAAGGATTGTTCATGTCATTAGGGAAGGAATCCATGCCAGTTGTGAAACCAAGAAAGTTGGTGTCTTGTCCAAAGGAATCCATGAGTCTTTTCTTTTTCTGTAATCTAGTTTCAACCATACAATTTTTGCTCAACTTTGGGATGATGAGGGACAATGATCTAAATATGACACTATGTTTTTGAGTTTTTTGGAACTTTAGGAGTGTTTATGAGATGAAAATGAGACCTAAAGAAGACCAAAGGTTTGTGAATGCAAAATGGTGTGACTTCTAAAATGGAGATGCTAAATGGTATGCAACTAAAGGAGCCTAAGATGTACTTACTATTGAAAATTCTAAGGAGATGACAACTTGAGCAAAGAAATTTTTGGGTAATCATTCAATTTTGGAATACCAATGGACCATAAAAGGACTAAAAGAGGACAAAGTGAAGTTTCCACACTAGACTATTGAGTGGGAAATAATTCACAAAAGATTTGACTAAATGACAAAGGGGTATTCGGGTCCAATGATAACCTACTATTGAATGCAAAGTTTTGACAATGGATGGTAAGAGTCTACTCCTGAAATCTGAAAAAGTAAGTGTCTAAGGAGATAGTGAAGCTACCAATGCAACTAATGTAATGGAAATGGAATCCTATTGTGATCCTAAAAAATGGTACCTATAACGCAATGTTTAAGGGAAGTTGAGCAAATAAGTGTCTGGTTTAAATAGTAATAGTGAAGGAAGGCTTGATGTAATTCTAGAAAAGACAAGTTTTGGGTCTTGATTTTGACAGTGAGAAAGGTGGTTATGAAGTTTTGGCAAATGCATCACAATGAATGCAGTATGACAGAGCAAATGCGGCTCAGAGTATCGAATGCAGTTTAGAAATTGGCAATTGTGACTCAAAATGTTGAATGTGGTTTGATACTTGGCAAATGCAGCTCAATATATCGAATGCGATACATGATGATTCACATGTAGCTCATCAGAGTGAATGCAGCTCATAATGTTTCAAATGCGACTTAGCATAGCGATTGCAGCTCAAAGTACAATGATTGCGGTTTGATAGAGCGTTTGCGTCACAGGAAGCAACTTTTTTTTTTTGGAAAAAATAGTTTGCAGATTTGACCAGTTTTGACTCAAATTTTTGATGTTCAGTTTGTTAAAGTTTGTTGAAGTTTTCTGAAAATAGTTTGGCAAACACTTGGTGTTGAAAAGATAAAAACAATCACCTTGAAGACATTGACGAAAAAATCCTAAGGCTATAAAGACAATATTCTTTTGGATCACACTAACTGCATATCCATAGCAAATGAATTCAGAAGCTTGGCCCCACGGTCTCCCCCTTACAATGCACTCACTTCTCAAGGCAACCAAGCTTCCAATCTCCATGAAACTCCCATGGCAAATTGATCATTTCTACTATGAACTGCGCAAGTGCGGGTGCCTTGGCAATGACCATTGCTGCACCAAAGAATAGAAGGTTTTTGGAGTTCTAACACAAAGGATTTAATTTGGGCACCCATTCAGAAGGCCATGTGAGAGGAATTATCATCCCAGTCTGCAGAGGTTATGTTCTGTAGGTTTTGACACACCACAAGGGTACTGGGGAGTCATTTGCTGGTCCGCAGGAGCTTTCGTAATGCTAAGTTTTCCTTAACATTCAAATTTATATACTGGTTGGGCGTCGCTTGGCTTTAGCGCATTCTTGGTTTGAGTCGCTTTGGGGTGAGTACTTTTTCCCACCAAAGCAGGCCCAATTTTCTAAAGCTCAACAAAAGAGACCAAAAATATTCATAGTTTGATCGATCTTTGTTTAAAAACAAAGAGAGAGCACATGAATGTTTCGGATCACACTTGCATGGTGTTCTTTTTAAACCAAAATTGAAATGTGAACAAATAGAGAAAGCACAAGTTTCATTTTATCCATTTGTAGTGTTTTTCCGACAAGAGGGCTCATTTTAACCATTTGTAGTATTTTCTAATCTAGAAGTTAATTTTAAACCCAATGAGAAACAAAGTGAGTTGTTCTTTTTAACCAATATGCATTTGCATGTATGTTCCTTTTAACCAATGCGTGAAAAATGAAATTTTGTTGGAAAGAAAGATTAGTAACACAAAAAAAACTCTAATCTAGGAAAAAGAAAAGACAACAAAAGAAAAATCAAAAACCGAAAAGAGCTGCAAAGAAAATTGTTTACCAGTCACCTGTGTTGCAGCAGAGCAGATGCATTGTAGAAGAGCGGTTGCATCGCAGAAGAGCGGTTGCATCATAGAAGAGCGGTTGCGTCATAGAAGAGCGGTTGTGTCGTAGTAGAGTGGTTGCATCACAACAGAGCGGTTATGGATTGGTATGTCAAATGCGTCTCTGTGGTTGGCGTATGCGGTGTAGTAGAGTAGTTGCGTCACACATGAAGGTGAATGTGGTGCAGCAGAGCAATTACATCGCACGAGAAGGCGGATGCGTCATTCTATACCTGATCCTGCAAATGGTTAAAAAAAATGTATGAAACTTGCAAAAAACATGTCAAAATGGGTCAGGTTCACCAATGTAATGATGGATTTCTAAAAAAAAGATTGTTAGTTACAATGCATGCAATATATTAATTAAATCCAACAAGTCAATAGAATGCATAGGAAAAATAAATAAAAGAATGAATAAGAAAGCTCTCACCCAATCCTTTCTTCTCGATGATTCATTTCTAACTTTGTTGTGATAACGAATGCCCTCAGATTTGGTGTGAGCAAATTCTATAATGTCTAGCCCTAAACAAAGCTTTGAAGGATTTCCTATAAGCTAAATGCAAAATAGAAGTTAATTCTAGTATGCAAAGAATTAAGAAGCCTAAAGATGATAACAAAATGAGAGATAATATTATGAGATAATAATAAGAGATTTAAGAGATGTCCAAAATGAGATCAAGATTGTCATTTTATAGAAAATGCAATCTTGAATGGATGGATTAGATGAGAAATTGGAAAAATGCCCTAGAATCAATGGTTAAGATTCAAAGTGACAACTCAATTAGGGTTAGGGTAAAATCCCCAAATGTGTGGACAAGATTTAATTTAGGAAATTTAATCAATGGTGGAGAATAAATGTGACATTGAGATGAAATTATTAAAAATCAGAAGATAAGGAGATGAGATTTTAGAAAATCAATAATTTTAGAAATTACTTGATTTGTAGAAGAATATTTCCATTTTGAATTAAATAAATTCAAAATATGGATTTTGTGAGATAATAAGTAATTGATTTTTTGAAATTAATTACTAAAAGAAGAATGAGTTAACTATGTGATACATTTTTAAATAAATTATTTTATTTAAAAATAAAGAAGTGTCACATACAGCAATTAAATAGTTAAGAATAATTATTTTATTTAGGAGAAGTAGTTAATTAATTAAATAAATTAATGAATCTATTTAATTAAGAGAGGATTTAGGAATTAGTGACATATTAAATCAATATATTAAAATATACTTATTTAATAATCAGGAGGACATTGATGATAAAGATTAATTAAATAAATTGAGGATTTTATTTAATTATGAGAAGACTTTGATAATTAGTGACACATTAAATAAATAAATAAGGTTTATTTATTTAATAATCATGAAGAATGAAAGATCATGAATTAATTAAATAATTATGAACTATTTAATTAATAGTTGAAGGTGGGTTAGAAACATAATTAAAATGTCATATTTATGTTAGGACGAAAGGTGGTAAAATAGTGTTTGCAGGCCTTGGTCATTTTTATGTGTCTACACTCATGACCCATCTTTTATTTGTTTGCTATATGTGGTATGTCTCGACAAAACAACTGGGGCAATCTCGTCCTTAGTATGAGTTAAGTCACTCCTTGTCTACGACTTTCTATTTTTCATAGATGGATGACTTATACACTATGGTCTATCTCATATCATAGTGTGTACTATCCATTTGTGTCATGTCCCACCCAGTGATGATAAAAAAGCAAGCATAGAATATTTGGCAAAATATCGAAGATCATATGTTTTTCAATCAATCAACCTTCATTATTTCTTACTAACATTCTAAATTCCTTCATGCTAACATTTCTTCTCTAACATAATGATAATGTCCTATGACACAATAAAACATTAGATAATCTGCATTTTCATACATTCTATAAACATTTCATATAGTTACATTGCATTAACATCTTCATTACATATTTACGAAATCATTGTATAATAGGCATTTCATCATCATAAGGTACATAATGGAAACATTACATGCATTTCACCATCACATATACATAACATCATATACATTCATTACATCCATTATCATAAGTAAATAAAGATATCCATAACATCGTAAACTGTATAAACTTATCATGTAAAAACATTCATTCATAACACATATACATACATCATCTAGGAAACACAATCATATAGAAGCAATGCATCACCATCAAATAGAACTGCATATCATATAGAAGCCACCAAGATCATATATATATCACTCAAAATAGTGTGTCATAGTACAATGTCAGAATGTATCCATAAATAAAAATGAGCTCGCAGGCTCTCTGATCAAAATACAATGTCTACATGTAAAACAGTATCAATGTGTCCCACTCCCACTACTGTCTGTGGTGAAGGTGGCGGAAACTGCCTCAAAGGTACTCTCTGTGAGGTGGAAGACCTGTCATATAGACCTATCCTCGGTGGTTCTACCACACCCTTTGTACTCTGTGTCCTGGTATAACTCCTTCTCTGTGATCTCTAGCTGTGAACCTCTGAGAAGCTAGGGGCTCGTCTGTCTACTGGCACCGCTAACTCATATAAATCCCTATAATATGTAGCCCTCTCTATGGATCTGACTAACTCCCGTATCATTCTATCAAATGAAGTACCACTGCAAAGGCATCTGACTTCTGTGAACTACTTCTCGGTCTCCTATTGTTAGGCTATGGCCTAATCCCTCTTTGTACAGGCACTGTCTCTCTCTATACGGACACTGTCTCTCTCTACATGCGCACTATCTCTCTCTGTCCACATGGCTCAAGCTCTGCTATCATTAGTCTCAGTCTCTCCTCCATGGCCCCCCTATCACCATCCCTAGGGGCATCATCCTCCCGTCTCCCCTCCACAATCTGATCTTTGAGCTCTCTCTCCTGCTCCTCCATAGGTGCCTCCTCCTCAACGTCATCCTCCCCATACCCTTCCAGAATACCTAGAGGATCTATATCCATATCCATATCCTCATCCTCAGCGACATCCTCTCCCCCAATATCCACATTGGCTAAATCCTCTACAACTACCTCCTCGGTAGCATGCTCCTCTCCAACCTGTGCATCAGCTCTACCTCCTATGTCCATCATCGGTACATCCTTAGCCTCTACCTCTCGAATAGGTGATAGTCCACCTACTCATCCCCCTCTCCTACCTCTCCATCCTTGTCTACCGCCTTTGCCACCACCCCCTCCTCTGCCATCATCCCCACCACCCCTCACTCCAACTTTGCCACCTCTACCTCTTCGGCGTCCTCTCGGCCGTGTGCCTCGTCTCTCAACTGGTGCTGGATGATCCAAATCTATGTAAGGAATCAGATGATGCTCTATCTACCATGCGTCATATGCAGCTATAGTCCCTAAATCTGCTACTTCATCTTTCCATCCCCACTATAATGGTTGTAAATCCTGTATCCTTGCCTCTGCAATAGCTACTAGAATCGTGGGCCCCCACTATGGAACCTCTCTTGAAGAACGAGCAAACTCTGCTCTACCTCGAGGCTCATCCTGAACCTCTTTGAATTGTCTCAAAACTTGCTCTGGCAAGTGTCACTCTATGATGTGCACACTCAAAATAGTCCTCCCAATCAGGTATTGTGTTTGTCTGCAATATGGCAAATGTCTATCCTCATCAAACCACTGCTCATAGTCCATGTATGGTCTCCAAGTGAACTAATCTAAGATGTCAAGTGCATGTCTCCAATATCCAGTATCTCCCACATGGCTCTAAGTGATGTGTCTCGTGTACCAGAAAACATATAGAGATCTCTCCTGTCACTCTATAGTAACCAGAGGATGAAAAATAGCTATCCTCTCTCATGCCCAAACCATCAAAAGAGTGGTCCCACAACTCAGCAATTGTGTGTCTCTATATGCAATATCATTTAAATGGAAATACAAAATCCCTAATAGACATGGACCCCAGGCATACACGGTCTCTCTCTCTAACATACCCACCAACATCTCTCCCCATCCAACAGGAAAACCATGACCCCATCGATCTGGTAATACTATCCCACCTATCAGTGTACACAATATATAATCAATCCTCTCGTATCTATTTGCCAACACTGACCATCTGATCTCATAATGCTCAATGCCGAGCCTACTAATATCGTTAAATTGATAAAATTTGGCTAGCTCAGTCAATCCATGCTGGGTATCGTACATCACCCGCTCTCCTCTGATCGGAAGTCTAAGTATCCTATACAGATACTCCAATGTGACAGTTGCCTCCCCAGTTAGCATATGAAATGATGATGTCTTGGAGTGTCATCGCTCGCACATGGTGAGCATCCCTCTGTTTGCCAGAATAGTGGGCATCGAAAGAAAATGACGAAGACCAAGTCTCCACAAAAGTTCTATCTCTGCACTACTCAGATGATCTCTTAGATCAAAAGTGTCTGGGTGTGACTCCTGCATGTAAATAGGATCTAATATAACCTGTATTTCAACCATGATGTCAATATTTTCAAAAGTTTTTCCTTAGAATTTTTTTTCAAAAATTTTGCCAGCCACATGCGGCTCACTTTAACATATGTGATGCATTCATACAAATGTGTTGCAAGACCAAGAATTTTCATTGCGTATTCCATATGCGTTGCACATTACCAATCCAATTTCTATCTACTACAAATGCGATGCATAATAGAAAATGTGGTGCATTTCCTATAACCTGTCTATCTGATGCGTATGCGTTTCACTAATACAAATGTGGTTAACTAACCTGCATGCATACATCCTCAATGTAGATGTGTTCCATACACACATATGTGGTTCATTTTCTTACAAATGTGTTTAATGCCTAAAATGCCTATCTTAGCCTAGGCATGTTTTAGCATATGCATCGTTCCGCAATCAAATGCGGTGCATACGACGGCATATGCGTCGATCCTGAAAGATCGCATATGCTTATTAAGTTTTTCGAGGCCTAAAAATAAATGCAAAAATAACTTTAAAGAGTTCATTTTTGGGTACATACCGGTGGTCCTGCGTCCGCTAGCCACCTGAAGGTTTGGATCCGATATCCTCGATGTGTAGCATATGGAATGGGAGCCATCTTCGTCCAATAGTCAAAACAAAATCTTAAGTTCTTCAATTCTTTTGGATGCAAATGAATTGGTTTTCAACCTAATTCTTATTTATAACTAGGGTTTGGGTGGAATTTCTTCTGACCTTGTCTATTGGCCGCTTAACCTTTCAACTTCTACTAGCCCGTACACGTCTGTATCACATTCAAATTCAATTCCGTCAACTCCATAGCATTTCTGACTAGCAAATTGACTTATCGGGAATATTTCCTGATTTTTTTGAAAATTTTCAAAAACTTTGTCAATTTTCCCGAGGGGGCATACCCTAACCTATTTCATGGTGGGGCATGATCAGGGCATATTTTCTTTGACACAATGCCGAAACAACATTGTATCAAAGAGGGCCAAACTGTAGACACTGGAAATTGGTCTAGGCCTGCGAACACCACTTTTGACATAATTTTCTATTATCCATGGTCATTGATTAAATAATGTTTATTATTTAATTACCTTTCTAACACATATTTCCTCTATTAATTAAATACCCCTTTTTCATTAATTCATAATAACCTTTATTCAACTTGATAAATTAAATAAATCATAACTATTTAATTATGTCACGAACTAAATAATTCTTCCTTCTTAATTAAATAATTTATTATTATTTAATTACCCCCTTTATCATATTTCAACTATAATTAAATATTAATTATTCATTTAACCCCCTTTATCTATAATTAAATATTTATTATTTAATTATTCAATTCCAGCTTTACAACAATCAAATTAAATAAATTATCTTTATTTATTTAATATGTCTTTCATTTTCGAATGTTGAATTAAATTAACATTTATTTCATTTATTAATTATTTATGTCACATTCTTCTGTCACTCAGTTATCTAAGTCATTCATTCACCTTCTGACTCAAGATCTATTTTTAAATCCGCTAGTTATCTCTAGGTTCGGTATCTGACTATCTCTGCGAGAGGACTCTCTATCACCACTAGTCAGTTAACTAGTTCTAACTCATATGCATGTATACATTCAAATGAATTCTTCATCTTCGAGTTCTAACTTTGTCTTTGACATTCAAAGTCTATTTCTTCTATTTTCGAAGACTCTTAACTGAAAATTAAGTTATCGTTCTAATTTAATCTTTATCCTGCTGTCTTTTCTGACTCATGTTCTAACTCACGTTCTATCTGACATAGAACTCACATTGCATGACATTCATCAATCTCGTCTGTCGATCTCTCTTTCAATCTTAGCCGATCATTCGAAAACCCAAAATCTATAAAATGGCCTGCCATTATCATTAATCCTCCTCCCAAAATCATACACTTTTGAGAAGAAACTTATCTTTGATATTTTGCTTAGACATTCAACAAGGTTATGCTTGCATCAATACTGGAAATCTAAGGGCAAGAATACTGAAACAACAAAATGGAGAAGAGAAATCAAGATAATTCGAAGGAGTGAATGCATATTTGGTGAGAGCTTTCCAATTGATTTGTTTAGTTTAATTATGTTTACTTTCTTCGTTCTTTGTTGTTTTTATTTAGATTATTTGTTAGTTTAAAATTGATCATTGTAATTTGTGCAGCTTTAGCATTAATTTCCAGAAAATCTAGGTCTTACACCTTGAATTTCAGTGGTATTTGTGGATACCCAAATGTTGTAGCATACAAGATTAGGGATAAGATACCAATATTTAAAGGTGAGCAGACTGAGTCTGCAAATCAACATCTGCAGGACTTTATTGATGTGATGGGAGACTATGAGGTGACCTTTGAAGATGTGGTCATGAAGTTGTTTGTTCAATCTTTGAAAGGAGATGCTCAAAATTGGCTATCT
This sequence comes from Sequoiadendron giganteum, assembly GCA_007115665.2. Classification (NCBI taxonomy): domain Eukaryota; kingdom Viridiplantae; phylum Streptophyta; class Pinopsida; order Cupressales; family Cupressaceae; genus Sequoiadendron; species Sequoiadendron giganteum. The sequence continues at coordinate 316,880,903 of CM021104.1, forward strand.
TATTTTCCTATTTCCTCAATACACTCATGGAGAGAATTCAAACTAGTGTTCATGGAATAATTTGGAGAAAGGAATAACCCAGTCTTGAACAGGCAAAAATTTATGGATATGGAGAAGGATGAGAATGAGTTGGTCCCTTCATTTAACCTCCAGTTTTCAAAGGTGATAAGGGAAATCCTAGCACATATAAGACCAAATGATGCAGAGTGCTTGGTTGTGTACTTGGGAGAATTTGATAAAAATATGAGTTACTTGTTGAGAGATAAAGAACCTACAACTTTGCAACAAGAATATCACATTTCCATAAGAAAAGAAAATAATTTAAAATTCTCAATGATGAAGGGGGGTTTTAATATTTGTAGTGACTGTTTAAACATTCCCCATAATGCTGCTATGGTGAATGAGTCAATTAACAATGAGTCAGGATAGGGGAATCTGACCCTTATTGCTTCAAGCCCATCAATAGCACCACAAGAAGATTATACTGTGGCTGAAAGGGATAGTACACCTGTGTATGACAAATATGATTGAGAATTTTCAGTTCATAGGTTATGTGACATGCAAAGGCACGAAGGGGAGTCCCTTGACCATCTTTTTTCTATGTTCACTGATGCTTTGCTTGGCATCCCTAAAAAATTTAGGCCTAGTACCCTAATGTGCATTGATTTATTTTGTGAATTATATCAATCAGGATTGAGTGCTTCGCCAGAGGAAGTGAAGCCTCATGCCTTGAGCCAAGTCACTGATTAGATAAGAATCATTGAGGGAATTGAGAATGAGCATACTGGACAAATGTCATATTAGAGTGAAATTGATGAAACCCATTACCAAGAGGACCAGGAGTCTTTGTTGTTAGGACAAGATGATGTGTTTGAACATGAACGGTGGGTTAATGATGTTTAATATTTGGGAACTGCTGAGACACAATACTAGAATGATGAAGTGATGCCTAATTTCCACCCTTGGGATATTGTGAGAGACAAGCAGAAGCAGGGGGAGATGTCACTCTTTGGTCTAATTGAAGATCCTAACATACAAACCAATGGGTCATCTGGTGATGAGCTGGATTCAGATCACTATTTTGTTGGATACAAGTCATCTTATGAGATGGAGGTGGAATCTATGGCCCCAAACAGGGGATGTGCTAGTGGCTATAGTGGGATTCAAGCGGTCGAGGATTGGGAATTTTCCTCATGTGATGAGTTTTCATAATGTGGATCCATATTTTTGAGTGTAAGTGATGAGGACTCTGATGAAGACTTTCAAGGCATGGAGGATTTCCACCCACATAATCAAGAGACAAGGGTGAATGAGAGTGTAATGAGAATATGGCTTAACCGCCTTTATGATGAACCTCTATCAATAGATGATAAGGTGGGAGATAATCCTTATTGGTGTAGAAATAACCCACTATTTGTTGTAGGCTCTAATGATCTCATGATAGATGTGCCCTGCAAAGATAGTAATGATGACATGAATAAAATGACTGAGAGTAAAAGGGTATGTGCAGGATCATGATGGGCCAAAAAGTGGCAATATGATGAGTATGTGGCTAACGACTTTTTTCTTACCCAAAATTGATGAAACAAAAAGGGTTTTTAAAGGAGATTCTCAGCTTTCCACCAATATAAATTATGATTTACTTTGAATTTAATAAATAATTATTATTCATTTTCTATTGAATTACGACTAAAGTCTTAATTTTAAGCTGATTGAAAAAAATCTATAGCTTTGAAACAGTGACATATTTTTTGAATCCAAAACATGTGTCACATTCTATGCTTTACACACTATAAGATTAAAAAATAAAAAAATGAATTTCATGAAGTTTTGACCAAGTTAAGGTGGTCAGACATACGAGTCTTTATATTTTTTAAAATTTATCATAAAAAATTTATAATTAATTATTTACTTGCAAAAGAATTACAAAAAAATATGCATCACATCAGGACATGAGTCCTCTACTTATATATAAAATATTATAAAAAAATATTATCATTTTAATGTGGTTAGGGTGGTCAGACAGAGACCTACTTCTTTTTTCCCCTGAAATTTAAGTACTATTGTATTGAAATTTCAAATTTTCACCAAATAGATTTTATTTTTTTGTAAATAAACCTAGTAATTTAGAAACTACATTCAATTTTCTACAAATTCTATTCTTACATATTTTTGAAATAATATAGATAACTTATTCAAATTTTCATGTGAAGTTGCCTAACTCTGATTTTTTTGAATTTTTTGCCACTTAAGGGCCTATGTTTTCCATGATGATCATGCACATACCCAAAAACCAAAGTAGTACAAGTGACTCTCATTCTACTAACATAATTGTTGGCTTGGATTAGTTGGCCCTCCAAGTGTTGAGCAGATGTAATGATATTGATACCGGTAATAAGTGGACAAAGGTTGGAGATACTAATTCCTATAATATTATCAACAATACCACTGCTAGTAAGAATATCCAAGGTGATTACATAGACGCCTGTTGTGATAAGGAAAATTATAATGTGCATACACTTGATCTAGTATATAATAATGGCCAGTATGAGTGTGAGGTCAAATTCTTTATAGATTCTCCTCAACTTCTAGGTCTTATTACAGATTTATTCCCACTAGATAATGTTAAAATCACTCTGATTATATAGGGGATATTATTAACAATGAATCATTCATTTTTGATATCACTAGAGTTGGGTCTAATATACAACAAGGTGTGTATGAGGGATCCCAATACGATGTCTGAGCTCACAGCCAGGTAGATTATGAATTTTTTGTATTACTATCTCAACCAGGTGAGACTTGGGTCCTTCAGGCTGACAAAGATAAAAATAGTATAGAGGACAAGAATGGGGATGCCATTTAGAGTAATCTATATTACCTTGGAATGCTTGACTCATAGATGTGCCCGCCTCAGGAACAACAAGACAAATTTTTGGATAGAGGTAAGAATTGAATGCCCTATTCTATTTGATGGCCTAGGGTCATCAAACAATATCAGAGCAAGAAGAGCCACAAAGCATACTAAGAATCTAATCGTTCATTTTCTTGGTCTTCTTCTACTTGAGATTCTAAGATCTTGCTATGCACGCAAGGGGCATACATCCCCATTTGGAGCCACTGGTGGAACCCTTAAAATTTTCTTGGTTCCACTGAACTAGTAAGGGTAAACCCTGATTATCATTACCATAGGATTCTGGTTTTGCAGAATTTTTCATGTCCACAGCCTCATTCAACTACAAGGTTTCTATTCTCGAGTTGACTGGTCATGATGGTTCTCGGTCTTTTCATTCATCCTTCATGGCCTTAAGGCTCATGGTTTTACCGCCCCTCTCTTTATCCCACCCATCGTAACTAGGAAGTCCTTCTAAAATATCATTTGGCACACATGTTGTAAGTCTCTCTAGGTCAGCCTAAGTGTTTTCTCATCGCACGTCACTTGTTCATTTTCAAATTACCATGTCGAACCCATGATGAGTGATCCCCCCCTTGGTCTCTTTTGCATCGGTTGCCTGCATGCCTTCGTGTGTCCATTTATGTCCGTAAGGAAGTAACACCCAATGAGTGATGCAGTCAACATTTTGACCCATTGCTACCCTCTTAAATATCGCGGGTTGGTTTGTGTAGGTTAGAGTTGAACCCACAACCATTGATGGATTGGTCATGTTCCATCGTTGGGTTGCAACATGTCACTGGTTAATTTTGGTTTACCCAAGGGGGAACACATGATGGGTGATTTATTCGAATATGGCACCAGATGGGTGTGTGTGGCTTGCATCGCTGGTCTCTTTATTATCACGGGTCATCCTTCGTGAGTTAGGATGCAACCCATGACCGTTGATGGGTTAGGTTTCCTCATCACACAAGCTCGATTTGTCGTGGGTTGGGTTGATTTGGGTGGTTGCCAATGGACGACGAGCGATGTGGCTGGGTACCAATGGTTAAAATCCATTCATAACTATGATCTACGACTGATTTTTCATCATCAATTTCTTGGCCATCACTTGGTGAAACTCATATAAGAAGGATTAACTGGCGATGGGTGATCTATTTTGGTTTATGGTTCTGATTTGCTCACAATTTGTAAGGATCAAAGATGCGCATGTCAAGATTGATGGTTTCGAGATATGGCCAAGTACATGGCAGTTTTAAATCACTTCTTTGCTATTTCTAAGTACAACCAATAAAGAAAGTGGCGATCCTAAGTGATCCTCGTTGATTGGGTTTTAATCTCTAGCGATTGACGACTGAGATGCGACATGCAAGTGATTGTTTTTCAGTCATGCGAGTGAACTAGGATGGCCATTAATTGCAGTGTGTTGTGAATTCCTCTCTTTAATGAGGATTGTCCTTCAGATTTCTCACCATTTTATTTTGAATCAGTGCTTGTTGTTAATTATCACAAGCGCTAGGCAGTAACTGTTGTTGCTTGGTGAATTCTTGCCAAGGTGGTGAGCTGGTGTTTTGATGAGTATGTTGTCCCTATTGAATTTTGGTAACCTCTTATGTATTTGGTGCTGATGTAGCTCACGTTGCCTCTACTTGGGGGTCTCCTGGTGAAGGTTACTAGTTTTTCTCACACGCATCAGGTCTGTGTTGCTAACAAAATGAGTCAGTCGACCTCTTCTTCCACACTAGTACATAGGTCGTGATGTTTGAGCTCGCAGGAACCATTAACTTATGAACCTGAGAAAATGGTTGTGGTCAAGGAGGCACCCATTGTTCCGAGATCTAAAAGAAGTGCTCGTAGGTGGGCCAGATGAACTATTGTCGAAGAAGCTTATAATCTCCAACCTAGAGCTTTCTTAGAAGAACTAGGAAAGTCTGAAAAGAAGGAGTCCAATGAGTTTGTGAAAGAATTAATGAGGACAGAGGTAGGCCCTAGGGTCTATCCTAGCAAGCCCAATTCTCTAGTGGTGATCATCGATAATTCTTCAAAGGAGATTGAAGGGTTTCGCCTTAGTAGTGGCCATTGCCTTGTTGCCCTTGTACCCTATATTGATTTAGATGAGGAGGTGGTAGCTGCAACTCCACTCTTTGTAAGGAGGTCAGGTGAGGGTGTCTATTAAGCCAATGACAAGGTTGGGTGATGCCCATGTGCTTTGATTGGTAATGATTGGGTCCTAGGTGTGGTGATGTGGTTTCCTGACATGGGTGTTTTGAGGGGTTTTTGTTGTTAAGAGTGATGGGGACCTTTCTTGTTTTTGGCAAAGTGCGGGTTACAATGGCGATGCCTTTTGGAAGGCTTGCATGAAATCTTCGACTGATGGCTTGGTGCCTCTTTTTTATTTTTCTTTTCTTGTGATATGCAAACCAAAATATAACTATCTAGGAATGAAACCCCAAGAGGCAAAAGGACCTTGAAATCATTGTAAAATGTAATTGAAATGAACCCTTTGCTTGTTGCTCCATTAACTTATAAAAGGGATTGTAAGGTTCATTCCAGGGATCTTTTTGAGTCAAAACATCTTAGGTATAGGTTGAACATGAATGCAATACAAAATGTATGTAGGATGGACTAGCGTATTGTCTTGGGTTTGAATCCTGTACATGATAATCTTAGATAATTTTGTTTGAATTGGTGATCTTGTGATATTATCCAGAAAATTGAGATATCTGCTCTCATGTATGTAATTATTACAATATTATAACTGGGAAACCAAGCGTTTTATCATTTTTCTTTCAATAATTGATTGAGGGTATGATTTTGTTCTTGTTTTAGCCCAAGGGGTTAATTAAAATACTTGAAAGGATTTGTAGGTTTGTAAGCAATTACCCAAGATTCTGATAAGAAGTTGTGTTTTGGTGTCTATGAATTTCCATAATGTAAGGCATTATGAGAATAAGCCGTTGATTTAATGATTTATGCATTACCGACTGTCATGTACTCGACTTCGTTCCTAATTGATGATGCACTGATTTATCTTATGTATGTCTCTATAACTTAGTGAAGCACCCAAAATACCTTGTCAAGGACTCATAATGAAAATAATGATAAATCATTTTTTTATTATTCCAAGATGCAAGTCTAAAATAAAATTGTGCTCCTAGCAAATAGAAGGCTACTTGTGTAAAGGCTAGCCAAATATTTGCTAAGTAACGTCTATTTGGATAGAGGGGAGCATATATGTGTACAATGTTCACCTTTTTGTATAATCCTTTGTGAACCCGGCTAGGAATTACCCTCATTGGTCCCATAGAGCCTAAAGTGCAGGGGTCAAAGGTTTAAAACCCTTTACCCATCGAGTTGGCCATTCATTTGTAGGGTGGTTGATGATGAAGGATGGCTACCTTCTAAGGCTTCCTCAAGGTGTACTAGAAAAAAAACCAATAGGACCAAAGCAAGGTCACCCCTGAAGGGAGCAAGGTCTTCCCTCAAAGAAACTTTTCCCCTGTAAACTGCAACTTCGCCCCTGTGTGAAGTCAGGTTTACCCCTAAATGCAAGTTCACCCGTTTGGCCAGGCAACTTTGCCCCTGTGCTGAGCAAGCTCGCCCATCAGGGAAGTCTCACCTCTGTAACTGAAATTTGAACCTGCAAAATTCAAACAATAGAGAAGGTGAAAGAAAAGACCTAGATGACATGGGTCCCATCGGGCGTGCCAGAAATGTGTGTAGTGAAAAATCCCCTAGTCTATAGTGCAAAATGAAAATGAAATGCAAGACAAAAGGAAACACAACAACACCTCAAAATTGGCCTAAGTTGAACTTCAATAAAATAAAAGAGAAAAGCTTGATATGACCTTTTCCAAGTTTATCGGTTGATTGGCCTTGTAGATCATTTGATTTGTGTGCTCCTAGATCGATTTCGGCGGCATAATAGCTTGTAAATGCTTGATTTGGATGCAAGAAGATGGTGGATAAAGTGTAAGATGATGGTTGGAGATGAAGTTGAATGCTTGAATGTGAATTAATTTTGGTTGCTTGTGGTTAGCGTTGTGAAATGGCTAAGTGTTAGCCATTTAGCCAAGGAGAGATGAATGAATGGTCAAGATTCATTCTTGGCCAAGGAAAAGAGATCAAGGGTGGAGATCAAAGTTTGATCAAAAGGAATTAAAAATTCCTTTTTAATGTGCATGGGGAAGACAAAAGGAATTAAATATGCCTTGGGAAACCTTGGGTGAATAAATGGAATTTAAAATTCCATTGGAAAGGACATGGGGGTTGTAAAAAAAATTCATTTAGGGTGTTGGAAGAATAAAATGGAATTAAAAATTTCACTAGGATGTGGGAGGAGTTGACTAAAGGGGGTTGATTAGACTAGTTTATGAAGGATTAGAAGAGGGTTAGGTGGTTAATGATGATTAGGAGCCAACTTGCAAAAGCTGGAGGATGTGACACCTCCTAATCATGGATTAGGAATGTGCACATCCCTAATGATGGGATTAGGAGATGAATTAGGATTAAGTGTGGATGGGACATAAAGGGAATTAAATAAGTGGGTTATTTTTTTAATTCTTTGGAAGAAAGGGATAAAGGGGTAAGGTACTTAATTATTTAACTATATACCTTAGGGATTTAGAGGACTTTAAGGATGTTAATTAAATAATAGTAACATTATTTAACTAATGTGGATAAAAGGATATTTAGATGAAAAAGGATAAATTTGATTGAATGTAAGTGGTCAAATTTAGGTGTCTACAACATCCACTACCAGGTCCTTTATCTAGAGCTTGCGATTATGTCAGCAGGAAACAAATTCTTCCGAGGCATTTGGGTCATGCCCATGCAATCTTTCCAAAAATGACATAAAATTCATGTGGTAGAGAATCTTCCATAGCTTATTATTATTCCTTAGAATGACACAAGAGTGTGGCTCTATTATGCTTCGATCGCCACTCATCTCCTCAAACACTAGAAGAAGAAAACCCTTGCAATAATCACTCAGCTGATAGCCATCAGGGTATGTGTAGGATCATCATGGAAAAAACAGGTCCTTAAGTGGCAATAAAATTCAAAAAAATCAGAGTTAGGCAACTTGATGTAAAAATTTGAATAAGTTATCTATATTATTTCAAAAACATGTAACAATAGAATCTATAGAAAATTGAGTCTAGTTTCTAAACTACTAGGTTTATTTAAAAAATAAAAAACTCTATTTGGTAACAATTTGAAATTTCAATCTAGTAGTACTCAAATTTCAAGGAAAAAATAAGAAGTAGGTGTCTGTCTGACCACCCTAACCAAAATAAAATGATAATTTTTTTTTACAATATTTTAGATATAAGTAGAGGACTCATGTCCCAATGTGATGCATATTTTTTTGTAATGTTTTTCCAAGTAAATAATTAATTATGAATTTTTTATTACAACTTTTTAAAAATATAAAAAATCATATGTCTGACCACCTTAACTTGGTCAAAACTTCATGAAATTCAATTTTTTTTTTTTTAGTCCTATATTATATGAAGAATAGAATGCGACTCATGTTTCAGATCCAAAAAATATGATACTGTTTGAAAGCTATAGATGTTGTTCAATCGGCCTATCAATTAAGAATTTAGTCGTAATTCAAATAGAAAATAAATAATAAATTCAAAGTAAAGCATAATTTATATTGGTGGAAAGCTAAGAATATCCTTGAAAAACCCTTTTCATTTCATCAATTTTGGGTAAAAAAAAGTCGTCAACCACATGGTCCATCATATCACTTACATATCGCCACTTTTTGGCCCATCATGATCCTGCACATACTCGACAAGCCAAACAAAACCCATAAAGCGTGAGTCAGGAATTGGTACTAAAGATGAAATTACACCACCACATCAACTTAGCCAACACGATCATTTCTCATTAAAATCCTAGATTTCTTAGGGAGGAGAGATCCCTCCTCGGACGCACAATACTCATTTAACCTGACAACCTCATTGGCAAAAAAATATGCCAGTGAATTTCCTTCTCGAAAAATGTGAGAGACGCGGGTCTCTTCACAAGAACTTAACACGATTATAGTATCTTTTATTAATTGATCCATTTTCCAAATAGGCTCGTTGGTGCCACATATATAATTGATGATATTTAAGGAATCACCTTTAACCCATATTTTGGAGTACCCCCAATCCATAACATATTTTATGCTAATAAACACAGCCTCTGCCTTAGCATAGTGACTTGTCTGATTTCCCAACATGAGTGCCACCATGCCTAAGAGTCTACCATCCTCATTCCTCAACACCCTCCCACATCCTACAATCTCGGGTTTACCCTTCAGTGCCTCATCAAAATTAACTTTAACCCACCCTGAAGGAGGTGGATTCCACTTAGTAATCAATCTAGCATTTAAGACAGACTTAGAGTTCGTAGAAGGAATAGAGGGGACCTTCCAATTAGAGATCACCAAAAGGTCATACCTAGCCAAATAAGCAACAGGGGCACAATGAGGTGCCTCAAAACTAATGATAGAAAAATTATCTAGAATCACCCAATGGATCTTCATGAAAACATTTCCAACTTTGAGCTTGGAATCATGAAAGATTTTTTTGTTCTGTTCTTTCCATATCCCCCGCGCAATATACAAAGCCAACAAAGAACATGGGAGGTGGAGAGACACTTCCAGTGGTCAAAAAATTTATCAAGGGAGTCTTAGAAGACCCAATCCAGTCTCCAAAGACTAAGAAATTTACTCCAAAGGATAGAGGAAAAATCACACCACAGGAAGATATGGAAAGCACTTTTAGCATCAACTTCACAAAGAACACACCTATTAAGAATTACAAATCCTTTTTTACAAAGATTGCCTTGCATTAAGACTTTACCTTGAATAAGAAGCCAAAAGAAGAAATTCACCTTGGAGATCAGCTTCTTGTTCCGTAAATTCCCCCAAAAAGGAAAAGAATCAGGATTTTCCAATGAATTAACAAGGGTAGAAGCCACCAAAAAATTACCATTAGAATAGGGAGCCTAGACAACGCTATCCAACCTAGGAAAAATGGGGATATGAACATTGCATAAGAAGTCCTTGAGAACCTTGAATGATGGGTCCCAATCCTGAAAGTTTTTCCACTCCCCATTTTGAAAATAATCTACCACCCTAATGCTAAAGAGACATTTGCAAATAGGAACAATGGGAAGAGCCCAGGGGAAATTGATCAATGGATTAAAGTCACACCAAGCATCCTCCCAAAAAAAGAATTTTGGTACCATCACTCAACAACCACCTAACACTATTAGCAATCAAATCCCTACAAGGAATAATATTCCTCCAAAAAAAAGAACTAGAAGGAATATCATCATAAGTCAACATATTCTAGGATCTCCCAAAGCCATGCAAATACTTGTTACTAGCTAGGGTATCCCACCCCACTTCTCCATTAAAGAGCCTCCAAATATTCTTTGACAAAAGTTCCTTGTTGAAAGATTTTAAGTTTCTGATGCCAAGACCACCCCATTTCTTTGGTTTACAGACCAAATCCCAAGCCACAAGAGGAATTCTAGCTTTGGTTTCAACACTTGACCACAAAATCTTCCCATTATTTGTTCCATTTTCTCTTCAAATTTGACTAGAATTCTAAAAAGACTCATCGCATACAGAGGCAAATTCTGAAGAAAAGAGGAAATGAGTTGTACCTTCTCCGCATGACTGAGAAGAACCCTTTTCCAATCCACTAGCTTTCTACTGAATAAATATCCAATAGACCCAACCAAAAGGACTTCAAGATGTTAAAAATAAACAAAGGAAGCCCCAAGTATGTAGACGAGAGTTCACCCCTATTGCATGAAAGAATCTTGGAAAGATTTAACTATAGAGCTTCAAGGGCATTAAGGAAAAAAATTGACTCTTAGGCAGATTGATATGCTGACCAGACACCTTCTCGTAATCCTCAATCAACCCCTTCATATTTTTGACTTCACGAATAGAGGATTTACCCATTATAATAGTGCCATCAACAAATTGTTGATGGGTAACTGGTCACATCTAGAAGAAGGAGAAAGACATTTCAATAACCCAATCAACAAAGCCATCTGGATATTTCTACCAAGAACCTCTTCCATCAAGATGAAAATAAATAGAGAGATAGGATCTCCCTACCTCGAGCCACGTGAACTCCAAAAAAAGGGGGAAGGAGAACCACTCACCAACATAGAAAAGGATGGATTAAAGATGAGTTGATCAACAAGTTGAAGAAACTTCTAACAAAAACCAAAGCATTCCAACACCTCCAATAGAAATCTCTAGTTTACCCTATTATAAGCTTTGAGAAGGTCCAATTTCAAGAAGAAGTTTGACTTCTTAGAAGCATTAATAGAATGAGAAAGTTCATGAACCATTATTATAGAGTCCATGATTTGAAGACCCTTAACAAAGACACTTTGTTGTTTAGAGATCGGATCTAGGAGACACCTTTGCAGTCTAGTGGAAAGTACCTTCGATTTTTTTTTGTAAATGGAGTTATAGAGGCTAATCGGGTGATACTCACCAAAGCTATTAGTATCAAAAAATTTGGGAATCGAGACAATGAAGGTCGCATTTAGCTCTCTGAGTATTCTTCTGGAACCAAAGAATTCCTTTGTAGCGTTAATCACATCTTCCACAAAAATCTCCCAACACGACTGAAAGAACAAAAAAGGAAACCATCAGGCCCAAGGGCCTTATTCCCTTCAAAATAAAAGACTGCATCCTTTATTTCCAAAGCAGAAGGGATAGCAGTGAGATCCCTATTCAAGTCCTCCCAAACTAGATTGGGGACAACTTCCAAAGAAGCCTCCACACTATTTTGGTTCCACACAAGATCATCCTTAAGCATTTCCTCAAAGAAATTAGCAACCACTCTTCTAATAGCCTCCTCATCCTCCAACAACAAACCATCAAACATAACCAAAGAGATTCTATTAGATGAATTATGCCTGAGGGTAGTAAGGTGAAAGAACTTGGAGTTATAGTCCTCAGACTTTAACCAAATTGCATGAGATCACTGCCTCCAAAAATTTTCCTCTTTTGCAATAATGTCATGCAGTTGAGAGAGAAGGTCATCCTCTTGCAACTAGAGATACTCTAATAAAACCTTTGACTGAATGGCATCTTGAATACTATCTATCCTTTGAATAACATAATTTTTAGAATCCAAGATATGACCAAATGATTCTCTATTTCATTTCTTGAGATTTCTCTTTACACAAGTCAACTTTTTGGCTACTCTGAACATCGCATTGCCATCAATATTGTCTTTCCACCATTTCTTAATACAATCCATAAACCTTAGATCCCTCAACCACATAGCTTCAAACCAAAAAGGAAAATGATTCTTACCCCCAAGCCTACTAGCCACAAAAGAGATAGGGAAATGATCAAACCCATATCTTGTAATAGAGGCTAGGGAACAAGCAAAATCCGTAAACCAAGATGCTGGTGTCAAAGCTCTATCCAACCTAAAACTTGAATATTTTCTGCACCAACATGCATGTTGGACCAAGTAAACTTAGCCCTAGTCATATTCACATCAATAAGATCATTATCATCAATGAACATTCTTAAATCCAACTGGCTATCAAGATTGGCCTGCGATCCACCCACTTTCTCATTATCACAAAGAGGAGTTTTGAAATCTCCCATAAGTAGCCAGGGGCTATCCAAAAAATTAGTTGAAAGATACCCAATATTATCCCATATCTTCTTCATAGCATTCTTCAAATTAGGAGTATACACATTGGAGATGACCCACAAGAAAGAATCCCTAATCAAAACAAACGTCATCTCCACATGGTTAAAACCTTCCGCAATTGGGAAACCTTTAATCAGCCTAGCATTCCAAAAAGTAAAAATGCCACTCAAAGCTCCCTCAGAGCTAACCCCATGAAATCCACAATCCTTAAAAAAGAGATTATTTAATGCTTCCTACTTATCCATTTGTATTTTTATTTCTTGAATCAGAAAAATGTCCAGCTTATGGTCCAGGACCAAATTCTTCAGGAGGTCTTGTTTATGCATATTATTCAACCCTTTGATGTTCTAGGAGATAATCTTAATTTGCATGATGAGGGGGAGCTATTTGAGCATAGTTCAAAGAGGGTTTTTTGAACCCCTTCTGCAATATCCTTCTTGCAATCCCTCTCCCCAGCTTTTTGTAGAGAGGGTATCCACTGGCCCCTCTGTTTAGAACCACATTTCGCTTTTTGCCTTATCATGGTAACACCTTTATGGGGTTGAGGAGGAGGAGAATCAAAGGACTTCTTCTTTCTTCCCCTCACTGGAACATAACTTTCTTCATCCTTAATCCATGTATCTGAAACAACCAAAGAGCCATCTCCAACCACTAGTCCAGACACACGATCTAGTGGGGAAGATGGGGCTATAGCAGGCTCTAGAATAGTATGTTTAGGGGAGCACAAAGTATCTGATACATGCTCCACATCTTGTTCTATAGACTTTCCAACAACCTCGTCCACAGTTTTCTTAGTCTCCTTGTCAACCTTAGGATGTGGGACAGAGTGAACATCAATATTACCTTCACCCTCCAAACCATTACCAACAATTGACTCACCCTGCTTCAGAGGAACTAAAGTCCCCTTGGTTTCCTTAACCTTCCAAACCTTACATTGAGGATCAACCTTAGGCAGAGCCACCTTAGTTGGGCAGTCCATAGCCTAGTGACCCACTTTTTTATGTTTGAATCATGCAAACAATAGATTTTCGAAGACAATTTGTTGCTTCCAGGAACCCACCTTTGAGTTAAGGTGTAAAAATTCAAGCATCACAACATTTTGATCAATCATGACACAAAATTTTGCTACAACTAGCTACCTTATAGAGAGAAAGGCATCATCAATAGAGACTAACTATCCAAAAGAGTTAGCCACTACCTTGAACAATTCTTCATCCCAATATTCCAAAGGCGGGTTTGACAACTTCACCCAAATAGGGGTTGAATGAAAAAGGCACTTGGAGAGATCCATCCCAGGCTCCTAAGGGCACAAAACCAACATAAGCCACCCGAAATACCACAGTCCTATTAAAAAAACCGCCCTTAGGTCTTCATCAAAAGAAAAGGTAAAGGAAAAGTGTCCTTTAGCCATAGCCACAACTTCAACCTGGCCTTTTAAGGCCCACTTCTTGCAAACCCAAGTGTGGAACTCCTTAATATTAGGTCGGGGACTTAAAAACTTGCCTACCAAAGAAAAGTACATTCTAGATATATTTTTGTCTACCAAAGAATCTAGAATGGACAAGGAAAATCCACCTTCAATGTTAGAAGAAGACATTGATTCAGCCTCTATGCCTTTTCCTATAAGTTTTGAGGAAAAGAGGTCAGCCCATCTCTGCCTCAACAAAGATGACTATCCCGTCGGTTAGTCATTTCCCATCGAAACGTCATCAAACCTAGGGTTTCTTGGATTAGCCACAAATGATTCCCTAGTTAGGGCCCGCCCATTATCACCAATGACAACATGACTCCCAAGATCCTTTGGAAGCACCTTTGTCAAAGGACTACCAACACAAGACTCCTTGAAAGCCTCAACTACACACTTACCCTAAAAAAAAATCCTTTGACCACACCCTCACCGTATGATATATCCTTCCCAACAACACCACCAGAGAGCACCAACACATCCACACTGCATGATCCATCCTTCCTAGAAGCAACAACAAAATTCCCCAAATCCGTAGACTAACCAAATTGAAAGTCACCATGATTTCTAGGGATTGAGTTCAAATTCAAATCACTCAAGCCTGCCACCGCATCAGTCTTCTCCCCAACGGTCTTTTGCTAATGGCCTACTCTATCCTCTTACCTTGGAGAGATGTATTTATTCACTATATGTATGCACTAATGTTAAATTTGGCTTAGAGGAAACTTTTGTAATAGTGTTGACATTGAAGGCTTGTTTATTTGTTTTGAGGGGCAATAACCAAGACCACTAGTCGTCTCTTGCATGTGAGCTTCTATAGGGACAAAATACCTTGTTCTCTAGCACCACATCCTTTTCCACTATATCCCAATTGTTTCATAAGTTTATAATCTCTTCCATAAATCTTTTTCATTTCTTTAGGATTCAAAGGTTGTTGATAGTTAGTTTTGTTAAATTTTTTTGTGTATGTTGTCTTTTCTTTTGAAGTGGTTGAGGTGGATTCTTTCAAGGGGTCTACTGAATTTTGTGTTGACATTACCAATTTTTATTTTCCCTTGTCAGAATCTATGTTTATGATCTCATATTCACCCATGAATGATGTGAAATCTAAGGAACCCTAATCATCTTCTAATATTTTTGATACATTTTGCATTTCTTGTTTCTCTTCATTTATAGGTTCTATGTTCGAAGTTGGAATTAGTGTGTTTAGAGGATTTTTCCTTCCTTTTTCAACTTGTAAGAAAATTTTAGGCTTGGGGTCTATTTCAACTTGGTATACCTTGTTGTTATAAACATATTTCATGATGCAATGAAGAGTCAAAGGCACCGTATGCATCTCATGAATCCAAGGTCTTCCTAAAAGAAGATTGTATGAAAGATCATGAGGCATAACGTGAATAGGAGTTTGCAAGGTGTCCTTTTAAACTGTAATAGGTAAAGTAATCACACTGAGCAGTTGCTTTCCTACATTGTCAAATCCTCAAATGGATAGGGAGTCAGGTTCAATTTTTGATTTTTCGATGCCTAATCTATCGAAAAGCTTCACACTACACACGTTAAGGGCTAAGACATTATCAACAAGGGTCCTTTGTATTCCTATTTTATTGAATTTTGCTATTATCATGAAGGCATCATGTCTCTTTTTCATTTCCAAGGGAGGGAGCTCATGTTGGTAAAAGGTGATGTCTATGTTAACTGTATTCATTTCTTGTATTAGAACTATTGCATCATTTGTATTTGTATCGGGAGGAATCACAACTTGTTGTAAGGTTGTTTGAAGTATAGTATGATAATTAAGTGAATTTTGAATTAGGTCCCATAGGAATATCTTTACAGGAGTATTCTTAAGTTTTGCAACAAGATCATACTCCTTCCCACTATGTGGAGGAAAACAAGGGGGACCTAGTAAGATAGGGATAGGCAATGGGAGGGATGTTGAAGGTGTTTTTCTTGGTTACAAATTTTTTCTGGTGTTATATGTATGAGCAACAATATTATGACTTGGTTTTTGCAAAACATTATTCTTAGGTGGGTAAAGGACAATTTTAGGTTTGTTTTGAGTTTGAGGTTTGTGTGAAGATGGGAAAGGATGAGTTGAGGTTGAATAGTATTAAATTTACTTAGTGAAGGAGATTCTAACGTTACTTCATAATATTCTTCTAAGGATCAAGTATATATCATTATTGTCAATGTTATCCTTTTCTTGCACCATGATATCTTCCATAGGAGGAGAGTTTTTACAAGAACTACAAACCAAATGTTATTGACATTCAAGGATTGGTTCTTCTAGAATGACTTCATCACAAGTAGGGAAATGATCAATGTCATTCTCTTATTCAATAATTTTTTCTCTAGGGGGAGAGAGGAAAATAGGAATCTTGTCACTCTCATAACTTTGATCTTCTAACACTGAAATATCTTCTTCACAACTAGGAGAGATATCAAGAGAAGGATAAATGTGATCATCCTAATTTACCATGATTTCATTCTTGTTTTCTAGGGTCTCATTCTCTTGTGCCATAAATTCTACCCTAGTAGGAGAGCTTTTAGGAGAGAGGAAAAAAAAGGGTTCATCACTCTCTGTTGTTATATTTTGTAAAGTAACTTCATCACTAATAGGGGAGGCATCAAGAGAAGTAATAATATGATTTTCATTCTTACCAATGATTGGATTCTTTTTTTCGAGTAAGTCTTTCCAAATGTTAGGGATATTAGGAAGGAAAGAGATAATGTTATCACTTACAATCCACATGTCATCCTAACAAATGTGACTTTCATGATTGTATATGATTGTATCCTCTTTTACCAAAGTATTCTTATAATTAAGGGAGGTGTTGAGAGGTGAATTTAGACTAAGTAAAGTAGTGGCGATGATATCATCTTCTTGTGTCATAATATCTTTCCAAGAGGAAGGAGGAGAGAGACAATCAAGACTTTCATGATCCTCAATGATCATACATCTTCTTTCACCAAGAAACCTTTGTCACTAGTAGGAGAGGTATCGGGAGAAGAAAAATTATGGTTTTCATGATTGTCTATGCTTGTATCTTCTAGTATCATACCATCCTCACCAATAGGTAATGTAATATTAAGGATTGTGTCAATGATTTGATCTGCTTGCTCTAAGATATTCTCATAACTATGAAAGATAGTAGAAGGATAACTAACATGTTTCTTAATGAGCTCATTGTTGTACTCTAAATTGAACTCATAAGAGGGAATGTTGTACTTATGCAATCCATTTTTAACCATGTCAAAGCCACATCTCTTGAAAGAAAACATGTTATTATGGAAAAGTAAATAAAGTGAAATTCTATGACCTAAAGTGAAATGTTTAAATGCAATTTTCAGATTTGAAACAAGGTAATTTTCTTATTACACTATGCAATAATCTAAAAGTGAAATATTGTAAATGAAAATTTGGAATTGAGCAATGCATGAAATGGACCAATTGAAGCTAGATTTAGTGAAATGCATGTAACTGATAGTTAACCCACTAAAATAGATAACCAATGGTAGAAAACATAAGTGAAAAAACAAGGTTTTAAATGCTATAAAAGGTAGTTTTAGATATGCACATGGACTGATTCACCCATAGGTGCGATTGAGTCCCAGTTAGGGTATCTTTTCAAAAAAATTAAAAAAATTCAATTGATTTTGATGCTTTTTATGTTGTATAATGTGAAGACTAAATGCAAATGTAGATTATATATGATTTGAGATGTAAAAATTCAAACTATATGCACTTTCACTAATGTAAAATTTTGAAACCCTAGAATGTCAATTAACTAATGCAAAATGTAATGTAATGTTAATGTAAGGTAAATCTTCGATGATGATGCACTCAAAATCAGAATAAAGGTGTTATAAATGTAGGTTCACCAAAATGGAACCTCTGAAAATGGGGGATTTTAGGACATAGAGCACACCCACTTTCAACTATTCCACTCAAGGATAACACTAGAGATCTCAATCCAAAATAGAAAGAGATCTTTCAATAAGACTATCCTAGGGGCTGATTATAACCTAATGAGGGGTTCACCACCAAGCTAGGGCTTGGAAAAACAAATGAAATGAAAAATCTAATGACAAATCCTAGTGATGCATGAAACTTAAATGAATGACCTAGAAATATAAATCAGAACAAAAAGCTATAAAATAAAAAGTGTACACCTAGAAACTTGTAGAGGCTTGAATGAATATTGGAAATTTTGAAAATCCTAAAACTTTGCCCTATTAAGTCTCATTCACCATTTTGGGTGAATCAGTCCTAGATCTGGGTTTCTATATAGGAATAGGTTTCTAGAAAAGGGTATCCAAAACTGCAAAAATCTCAAAATTAACCTAAAACGAGACTCATTCACCAATTTTGGTGAATGATTCTAGTTAGGGTTTTTTGGAGCTTTAAAATATGAATCTGGTCTTCAAGGTTTGCTCTTTCTCTTCCTCCTTGTTTAGATCTAAAACTCTGATTTTGGGGTTGTAGGTGACTTTTTGGTGAAGATTACAACCTTGCAAATGGGGAGACTACTCCAACAAATTTCTCCAAGCTTGTAACCTAATATTCAATGATCCTTCAAGTCTTCAAATCACCTATATTTTCAATTACATGGAGAGAGGGAGAGAGGGAGAGAGAGAGAAAGTGTTGATTGTAAGGGAATAGGGGTTTTCCTTTGTCAAACCCCTTGTAGGTAATTAAACCAAATGATGAGACAATGAAATGAAGTCATGAAACATGAAACAAAGAACATGAATCATGGACAATGATACCTTGAATGATGCCTTGTAAATGATGTCCTGTAAATTTGTAACTCAACATGAAATGGCCGTGAAGGATGTAGATCTTGATCTTGAAAATAGGTGTAGAACAATGCTTGATCTTGGATCTTCAATGCTACATCACAAAACTAGCTCAATAAAATTTTTGATGCTTGATGACCTTGACATGATGATGGATCCTGAATTCTTGCAACAATTGTGAAGAATCTGCCCTTGAATTCCTTAAAATGATCTTGAATGCTATCATGATGATATTGTAAATTCTTGGAATCCTTAAATCTTGAGTGCTTGGATTGATATCATGTAGGCTTGATGAAATAATAATTTGAAAGCTCATTTATATAGGAAATCCATATAATATACTATGTATTAGATCCCAAAGATCAACATACATAAAATTTGAGGGTGGGTGCATGGAAATGGGTAGCAATTCCATGGACACCCACTCATTTTTTTTTGGAAAACCATAATGCGAGCGCGTTATTGTAACATGATAGATTTTCTGCAAGTACTAGAATAACAAAGTTAAATCCTAATCTAATCAATAATTTAAAATCTAACAACAAAGAATGAGGAAATAAACTAAACTAATAAAACCAAAATGATCTCATCGAATATGCGTTCATCCTTTCGAATTATCTTTATTGCTCTTCTCCATTTTTCCTTTTCAGTATTCTTGCCCTCAGATTTATGTGTTTGAATGCAAGTATAATTCTGTTGAGTGTCTAAGCAAAATATCAAAGAATAGTCTCTTCTCAAAAATGAATGATTTCGGGAGGAGGAATAATGATAATGACAGGCCATTTTATAGATTTTGTTTTTTCGAACGATCGGCTCAGATTGAAAGAGAGATCAACGAACGAGATTGATGAATTCCATGCAATGTGAGTTCTGTATCAGATAGAACATGAGTTAGAACACGAGTTCAGGAAATACTGAAGATAGAGACTAAGTTAGAACATGAGTTAGAACACGAGTTCAAAATCTTAATCTCCAAAAATAGAAGAAATAGACTTTGTATGCAAAAGCCAAAGTTGGAACTCGAAGACTAATGCATTCGAATGAAAACAGGAGTTAGAACTAGTTAATTGACTAGTTGTGATGGAGAGTCTTCTTTTAGAGATAAACAGGTGTTGAATTCGGAGATAACTGGAGAACTAAAAATAGATCTCAAGTTAGAAGGTGAGTGAATGACTTAGATAACTGAATGATAGAGGAATGTGACATAAATAATAAAATATGAATTAAATGTTAATTTAATTCAACATTCGAAAATAAGAGACTTTAATTAAATAAATAAAGTAATTTATTTAATTGACTTTTGAAAAGGATTAAATGAATAATTAAATAAAGATATTTAATTATAGTTGAAATATGATAAAAGGGGTTAATTAAATAAAAAATTATTTAATTGATAGATAAAGGGGAAGAATTAATTAGTTCGCAACATAATTAAATAAATATGATTTATTTAATTAATCAAGTTGAATAAAGATTAATAATGAATTAGTGAATTAATTAAAAAGGGTTATTTAATTAATAGAGGAAATATGTGTTAGAAAGTTTAATTAAATAATAAACATTATTTAATCATGACCATGGACTATAGAAAATTATGTCGAAAGTGGTGTTCGCAGGCCTAGACCAATTTTTGATGTCTACAGTTTTCCCCTCTTTGATACAATGTTGTTTCGGCATTGTGTCAAAGAAAATATGCCCCAATCATTCCCCAACATGAAGTAGGTTAGGGTATAACCCATTGAAAGGGATAATGATGAGGAGGTAGTGGTATGCCACCTTGAGAGGATAGGCAGGTTTGAAGAACACGAGTGTTCTCTCGAAATGGATGAGAAAACTAGAATATGAAGGACAAAAGAATAGGGAAAAATAGATAAGGATGATGAAGATACAAACTAGAAGAAATGTTAGCATGGATAATTCAAAAAGTTAGTATTAAAAAAGAATGGTTATTGATTGAGAAAAATATGATCTTCGATATTTTTCCAAGTATGTTATGCTTGCTTTCTATCATCATTGGGCGGGACATGACACAGATGGATAATACACACTATGATATGAGATAGACCATAGTGTACAAACTTATCCACCTATGAAAAACAAACAGTCATAGACAAGGAGTGTCGTAACTTAGACTAAGGACAAGATGCCCCAGTCATTTTGTTGAGACAAACCACAGACAACAGACAAATATAAGACGGGTCATGAGACGTCATTGCTCCTCTAAATCCTTGATAGGACATCCTTGAGGAAACTAGTAACATGACTCAAAAACCAATGTTTAAAAAGATAGTTGACAGACAACAGCCAAAGAAAAAGAGTCCTGAGACATCGTTGCTTCTCTAAATCCTTCAAGGGAAATCCTTGAGAAAGCTAGTAATAGGATCTGGCACAAATCGATAAAAAGATAAGAAAAAATAAGATATAAAGTCATAAAGCCAAATAAATGTATTCGCCAAAACTTGATCTTGTGGGATTGTTTGATTGTTTGATGTTTGACATAGCGTAATGTGAGAGAATGACACATACTGCATAAGATGTTGAGTCTGGTTTCGACTTGGTGACTTCTGTATAAGGCATGAAAAAGCTTGGTTTCAGAAGGACACGTGCTGTATAAGACATTAGAGTCTGATGACGTTGAAGTGACAAGCCACATGATACTATGACAGTTTGATGATGTCTACTGACAAGAAAGACATATCTTGTTTAATACATAGGTTGATCGCTTTGACAATGTGTTTGATATTGACTTAATAACAATTTGAGATGTTTTCCCTTGTTGTTGCATGACTTGTTTGGATTCCTTAACTGATAAAAGTGTGTGCGTGTAGATAGTGTATGACATGAAATGATACCCTAAACTATGATATGCAACTTGTGTGATAGTGATTGTGAATGAACCCTATTGGACTGACCTAGTGTGATCTCAGGAGCTCATCAATTGATTAGCCTTGCCTACGTTGTACACGCAGAGACCTTGTAGTTCGACACAACCAATGAATTTGAATGTACAAAGAGTCATGATTTAAATGTGTGTGATACATGACAAACCTAGACTGATAGACCTAATGCCTCTGGGGCACATCAATTGATGGCCTTGCCTACATCCCATTCATGGAGGCAACGTAGTTCGACTATGTCTATGACTGACTTAACATGACTAACTTGACATGACTGACTTGACTCTATTTTTTGGATTTTCTGACATTTTTTTTATTTTTTGGATTTTTTGAAGTTTTCTACTGTTTTGGGGATTTTTAAAAACATTTTCAATGGTGTGACATTATGTACAAGGTGTTAGGGTATAGAACAAGGATTTTCCCCCAGTTGGGAATAAGATTTGGAAGATGGATTGGGTAATGTGACTAAATGGATGCTAGATGTCAATCGTTCCAAGGAATGGATAA
Organism: Sequoiadendron giganteum; assembly: GCA_007115665.2. Classification (NCBI taxonomy): domain Eukaryota; kingdom Viridiplantae; phylum Streptophyta; class Pinopsida; order Cupressales; family Cupressaceae; genus Sequoiadendron; species Sequoiadendron giganteum. The sequence goes on from CM021104.1 coordinate 316,903,169, forward strand.
GACAACCATTTATTATGAATGATGGTGAAAAATTCTGACTAGAATGATGGTAGACGGAAGAGCGAGCTTGACTACACATGGTGCCTATTTGCCAGGTTATCACCATGGTACTTAACCATAGCACCACCGAAGCGATTTTTACTATTGGATGGATTTATTTCTCTTTACTTTTTTTGTTATTTTCTCAATTTTTTTTGGTGTTACAAAGACGCCTGTTTGCCAGGTTTTCATCTAGGTAACCATTTTTTTTATTTTTTCATTTTTTTGTATTTTTCTAGATTAAGACACGGATTCTCAGAGACTAAGCATAAAACCTCTTTAGATGCAGACTGTTGATAGGGGACAAAAGCGGCTCTCCTTCAAGAGTATAGAGTTGGTACGCTCCTGATCCAAAGGCCTCTGTGACTATATAGGGCCCCAACCAGTTAGGCTCAAACTTACCCAGTTTCTCTCTTTCAGCTTGGTTCTTAGGATTCTCCATTAATACTAGATCTCCAATGTCAAAGTGTCTATTGAGAACCTTCCTATTGTAGCTATGATGAAGATGATTTTGATATGCTTGCAAATGATCTAATGCTTTCTGTCTTCGCTCATCCAACAATTCTAGCTTTTGTAACCTAGAGACACGGTACTCTTCATCATCAATATGACCCTTCAAGGATACCTGTAGAGAAGGTATTTCAACCTCGATAGGTAAGATAGCTTCGGACCCGAATACGAGGGAAAATGGAGTGGTACCGGTGGGAGTACGGATGCTTGTGCGATAATCCCATAAGGAAGGATTAAGCTATAGGTGCCAGTCATGACCAGCATCATTGACAGTATTCTTAAGGATTCTCACAATAGTCTTATTAGATGCCTCAGCTTGGCCATTACCTTGTGGGTAATACGGGGTGGAGAAATGGTGTTTGATGTGGAATTCTTCACATAAATGGCGTACTTCTTGGTTCTTGAATGGGCGGCCATTGTCTGTGATTATGGATTGAGGTACACCATACCGACAAATGATATAGTTTAGGATAAACTTAGATATTTGTGTGTCGGCTATGTATGTCATGGAAATAGCTTCAATCCATTTGGTGAAGTATTTGGTGGTGGTGATGATGAATTTGTGGCCATTAGATGATGGAGAGTGTATCTTACCTATGAGGTCGAGTCCCCATTGGGTGAAGGGCCATGGTGAAGTAATTGGATGAAGCTCCTATGCTAGCGCTCTTATCAAGTCTCCATGTATTTTAAATTCTCTACACTTCTTTACAAAGACGTATGAGTCTTTCTCCATTGTAGGCCAATAGTAACCTAGTCTCATAATCTTGTGGGCTAGAGTAGGACCACTCGAATGAGATCCGCATATACCCTCGTGTACCTCTCACAAAGTTGTTTATGCTTCTTCAGCATCGAGAAATCTCATAAGGGGGTTATCTAAGGTGCATCTATACAAGGTTACTCCGATGATGGTGTACTTGGATGACTTTCAGATGAAGGTTCGACATTTGTTATTGGACAAGTCATGAGGTAGGGTTTGGTTAGTGAGGTAATCAAATATGTCTTTATACCAAGGAGACGTAGGACCAACAATGGTACACACTATCGTAGTATCGGGGACATCATAAGTGGGGACCAATAGCTGTTCAACCAGAAACTCAAACTTAGGCACATTACTCGAAATGTTCAACAAGGAACCCACGGTTACCATACCATTTGCAGCTCTATTATGGATACGAGGTATTTTGTTGAAAATTTATGTCATTGAAATACTATTTGAAACTATCAGCCATTCACTTGTAAGGTGCAAGCTTCTCATCCTTTGTCTCATAGTCATCATTTACCTATCGGATTACCAGTTGAGAGTCGCCAAAAACATGTAGGCTCTTAATTTTCCACTGAGCTGCCATTTTTAACCCTGTCACTAGAGCTTCATATTTTGCTATATTATTGGTACAAGGGAAAGCAATCCTGAATGATTTGGGAATGGTATCACCTTGAGGTGTAACAAATAAGATACCAGCTCCTGAACCACGATTTGTGTGTGACCCATCAAAGTAGAGTTTCCATTCAGTTTTAATGTCTATGTTCAAGAGAAATTCATCTAGAAAATCTGCCACTAATGGATGGTCTGCCTTTATAGGTGCATTAACTAGTTGATCTGCATTCACCTATCCTTTTATAGCCTTCCTTTCGACATACTGAATGTCATACTCACTAAGTATCATAACCCATTTAGCCAACCGGCCTATTAAAGCTACCTTACTTAGGAGGTATTTAACTGGATCAATCTTTGCAATTAGCATTGTTTGTCGATTGAGCATATAGTGCCAAAGTTTTTGGGTAGCAAAAACTACCACAAGATAGGCACGTTCTATGTTGCTACAATTCAATTCATAGCCCACTAAGGTATGACTGATATAATAAACTGCTCTCTCATGACCTTGATCATCATGTTGTGCGAGAAGAGCCCCTAATGCTGACTGAGTTGCTGAGATGTAAAGTATCAATGGTTTTCCCTCTGTAGGTGGCATTAAGACTGGTGGAGTAAGCAAATAGTCCTTGATTTGCTAGAAGGCCTCTTGACATTTAAGGGTCCATACAAATGGTACTCCTTTCTTGAGTAGATGCTGAAATGGATGTATTTTATCTACTAGTTGTACTATGAAACGCCTAATTGACTTTAATCTTCCTTGTAGGGTTCTGAGTTGACCAATACTGACTGGAGGGGGCATTTCTAGGATAGCCCTTACCTTCTCTAGATCTATTTCAATGCCTCTTCGAGAGATGATATACCCTAACAGTTTCCCTGATTTGACTCCAAAGACACATTTCTTCGGATTTAGCCTGACATTGTAATTCTCTAGCCTTCAGAATATCTTGTCTAAGACTTTCAAATGATCTTCCCTTTTTTTTGATTTTTCTATAATGTCATCTACATAATCTTCCATGAAAGTATGTACAAAGTCATGGAAAATCATAGTCATGGCCCATTGATAGGTAGCTCCTGCATTCTTAAGGCCAAACGACATAACATTCCAACAGTATGTGCCCCATGGACATGTGAAAGCTATTTTGTGTTGGTCTTCAGCTGCTATCTTAATCTGGTTATACCCAGAGAAACCATCCATGTGTTAGGTTTTTAATGGAAGATATCTAAAAGCTAAATGCAGATTTTATCAAATAAACCAGAAATAAAACACACAGAAAAATAACACAGAGAATTTAACGTGGTTCACCCAATGTGGGCTACATCCACCAAACCACAGCCATCCAATGATATTATTAACTAGTGCAAAACCCTATTACAATATCGTGAATAATCACCTATTTCTTATCATACTGTAACTTTATCCCAAACCCTTTATAAATTAGGGTTATACAAAATCAGGGTTTTTTTCCTTTTTATGATTTTTCCCTTTTTTGGTAATTTTGCGAGGATACATGAAGAGTGTACAGTATAGAATGATCAGTCACCACATACCAACAATCTCCCACTTGGAGATTGATCAGGCTCCAGACCTAAACAATCTCCCACTTGGAGACTGAACCTGGACGACACCGCTGCACTTACAACTCCCACTGGAAATAAGCACCTTGCACCCTGCTACTTTCTTATACTTTAATTCAACCTTGAAGGCCAACCGAAGCTGAAGAGGAGCTTAGCTTCTCCCTTATCACTACCTTAGTAAACATATCTACTGGATTTACATCTGTATGTATCTTTTCTAGCTTTACCTGTCCATCCTCCAACACTGACCAAATGAAATGATACCTCAACTGTATGTGTTTGGTTTTAGAGTGCAAGGCAGAATTCTTTGCAAGATGTATAGCACTCTGGCTATCTATGAACAAGTAATTTTCAGCCTGTTGTTTTCCCAACTCTTCCATGAAAAATTTCATCCATATCATCTCCTTTTCTGCCTCTGTTGCAGCCACATACTCTGCCTCTGTGGTGGATAAAGCAACCACCTTTTGCAATCGAGATATCCAACTTACTTCTGTCCCACCAATGGTAAATACATAACCTATGGTACTCCATCTGGTATCAATATCCCCTGCTAGATCTGAGTCAACATAGCCTTTTAAATCTATATTAGAGCCCTCAAAACATAAATGTTTATTTGGTGTACCTCTCAAATACCTGAGAATCCATTTCACTGCATTCCAATGCTCAATTCCTGGATTACTCATATACCGGCTAACAACTCCTACAGCATGTGCAATATCTGGTCTCGTGCATACCATGGCATACATTAAACTACCTACAGCTGAAGCATATGTTATGTTTGATCTTAGTGATTGGATGGTTGGATGTTGTTATGGATTTTGTTATGGGGTGTTATGGAGGAGATCATACTTGACACAGTTGGCATTTAGAGGTGTGTGTAGGAGGACATGCTACAGGTGTTTGGTTTGCAAGTTTTGCATATCATTGTGGATGTTCCTTGGTACTACATGTTTACATCTTCTATGTGATGTTGTTAGTAGACTTGGTGTGCCTTGATCACTTGTGATGGTGCCTTCTTTCTGGAATGTTAATGAAGCGATGTGTTGAATGCGCTCATTCTAGGTTTGCATTCATCTGGACATTGCCCATGCAGTGGGAGCTCTTGGATGTGTATGTCATTTTTTGACAGGTTTGCACATGGAGTTTGTAATTGCAAGTTATGGGTGGATATGATCAGTGGCATGAGTTTACTATGTTTTTTATACCTTGGAGGTATGGATAGTTGGATGTGTTGGCATTTATTGTGGGTGTCATTTCAGCTATGGTGATTTATTCTTGACAACTACTGGTGCATATTCTTTTCCTTTGGATTGAGTGTTTGTGATTTGAGATATCAGTTTGAGGCAGGATTATGCTTCTTTGTGACAGTTAGTGTGGCTTCTCTCTGGATGTGTTCTTATCTTAGTGCATTGGCATGGTGGAGGATGAGAGCATTCATGGATGAGATGGTGGTCACCTTGGTTCTTGTTACAGGTATCTTGATGGAGCACATGGAGCACTTGGATTCTAGGATGGTACATGTTGCCTATGGATTTTATGTTTGAGCTTACTTGTTAGCCATAACCTACAATTACAAACTCCATGTGCAAACCTGTCAAAAAATGACATACACATCCAAGAGCTCCCACTGCATGGGCAATGTCCAGATGAATGGAAACCTAGAATGAGTGCATTCAACGCATCGCTTCGTTAACATTCCAGAAAGAAGGCACCATCACAAGTGATCAAGGCACACCAAGTCTACTAACAACATCACATAGAAGATGTAAACATGTAGTACCAAGGAACATCCACAATGATATGCAAAACCTGCAAACCAAACACCTGTAGCATGTCCTCCTACACACACCTCTAAATGCCAACTGTGTCAAGTATGATCTCCTCCATAACACCCCATAGCAAAATCCATAACAACATCCAACCGTCCAATCACTAAGATCAAACATAACATATGCATCATGTAACTAATCTTGGATGTAAGCATCTCAAAACAAGAAGATCAAACTCAATGTAACCATTCCCAAACCAAGGAAATCAACCCAATAAACCAAATCCTAAACTCAACATGTACAAGGAGATAAACATGCCAACACCATGAGGGATAGCATCTTGTATCCTGCCGTAAGGTCAACTATCATGTCAATATTTGGCAAAGGGAAGTCATCTTTAGGACATGCCTTATTGATGTCTCTAAAGTCAGTGCAAATGCAAATGCCCCCAATTGGCTTAGTCACTGGTACAAGATTTGATATCCAATCTACATAGTCTATTGTCCTTATGAATCCTACATCCAAGAGTTTCTTAAGTTCTACCTTGACCAATAGAGCAATTTGGGGATGCATTTTCCTCAACTTTTTTTTGACTGGTTTGATACCTAGGTGTAGTGGTAGATGATGCAATATTAGGTCTGGATCTAGTCTAGGCAAGTCAGCATATGACCATGCAAAGTTTATTTGTCTCTTTGTGAAGAAGTCCTTAAACTTAGGTTTTTCTGTCTTTGTTAAAGAAGCTGCAAAATATACCTTCCGAGGATTCTCTTCTATACCTATGTCGACTTCAATAGATTCTTCTACTAGCATCGCTGACTTTTCCTATTCAAAGGGGAGAATATTTAAACCTCTATCCTCAGGTGCCTTTGAGAGGTTTTTGCCCTCGGATACGTCCTTTATTTTGACTTTTTCTTTGTCCAAAGGCGTCTTTCAATTTTCACCTAGGGACTCATCATTTTTATTTTTATTGTCATTTTTCTTTTCATTCTCATTTTTGCGACTAGAGGTGTAAATAGACTCCCCAAAGTATGCTTTATCATCCAAGTCTATGGTAAAACCTGCTTTATGATCCCCTCTTGGTATGCCTTCTCTAAGTCCCATGAACTCAGCATTGCTTCATTTTTGTCGAATGTATCTATGATGGTGTACCTTGTTGATCCCAGTTGATAAGTTCGGGATATATAAGGGGCATGTCATCATCAGAGTTTTTAAAGGTATCTGCTGACAAGGTGAATACAGAATGGTTGACATGGTCGCAGAAGTTTTGGACTAGCTCCTTCTTATTCTTCTTCCTAGGTGCAGGTATATACTGATGTGGGACTATAGTAAGGGTGGATTCATCAGAAGATGGCTTGTTAGGTGCCCAAGATGCACAATCAAGGGTTTCCCTTTAATAGTTCTCTTACCATTCATTTTCGGACAAGTGCTTCTTAAGAGAAGGACTAGATGGTTTTGGTTTAGGCTTCACGGTGAGGTCCAATTCTCCAAATAGGGCATCTATGTTCATAGTACTAGTAGATGAAAGGGAATCCCATTCATCATCGCTTGAGTAAGGGGATTCATCGAAAACTGGAGGTTTGTCATAAACTGGGGGTTTGACGTAAACTGGGGGAAGTGGTTCATGAGATGTCTCGATGTCTGTGTAATCATTCACTTCCTCTTGAAATGATGACAAAGTACTAGGAAACCCAATTCTAAGCAGTTGACACCCTAGCCCTAGGTATTTCAGTCGTGGGTAGACAGTGATCGGTTCCGTCCTTCCATTTGATATAGTCCTAACCCACTATGCCCGTCATAGCCTTCTTTTTGTATTATCTTAAATCCTTTTCCATACTGGTCCTTGGCTATTTGAATAGATGGGGAGGGGTATTCATGTTCTTCTTGATACAACCAGGAATCACCTTGATCCACAATTTCTTCACTTAACTCTCCCCATTTTGTCAATGTTATTGTAGGGGGAACATGAAATGTGACCGCTGACTGTCTTCTATCCGCCATAGGTAGGCCATACGCCTTAGGTGTAATCAGTTCACTAACATAGTATGATGCCTTTATATTATATTTGCCACAGCCCTTGTCTTGGATCTTGAGTTTAGGATTTGATGATGGTGGTTTGAATGAAATGGACTTAGTGAGATGTGGGGTCAACGTATTGGGATAAAGTGGATGATGAAGCTTCTTGGTTAACTGGGACTTGTCGTTGTGGAATTTCCCTTAGGCTTGTACAATACTAAAAAGGATCTGGATCACCATCAATGGTGATCTCTATGCCGTTATAGGGGAACTTGAGACATTGGTGATATGTTGAAGGTACAACTTTCATTGCGTGTATCCAAGGTCTACCTAACAACAAGTTGTATGGAAGGGTGAGATCCAAGACTTGGAAGTTGGTGTTCATGATTGCTGGGCCAATTCGGATAGGGAGTGTGACAACTCCTTTGGATGATCTTTCCTCATCATCATAAGCCTTGATGACTATACTCTTAGAGGTATCTACACAGTCTTCCGAGAATCTTAATGCCTTAACCAATTTAAGGGTACACAGGTTCAAACTTGCTCCTCTATCTACCAAGACTCATCTGACTTTGTTTTGATGGACTAGGACTTCAAGATGTAAGGGGTCATTATGATCTGACTTTTCAGTTGAGTAATCCTATTGGGAAAATGTGGCATGATGCGAGTTGGTCAAATATCCCACCATCTCTTCGAAATGATTGACATCTAAGTCTGTAGGAATAGTTGTGTTTTGTAGAGCTTTGTCAAGAATGGATCAATGCTGAGGTGATAAGGTCAACAATTCCAAGATAGATATTTGCGCGGGGGGTTTACTCAATTGATCGAGAAGGTTGTACTTGAACTTGGAAGCTTGTGTAGATGGCTCAAAAGAAGGACCAAGAATAGTAATCTTAGTTCTGCGTGTGTTTACATTACATTCTGGATGCTTCTTAATGGTGAAGGTATTGACATTCTCATTTGCGGCTCGAAGGTGATTTATGATCGTTCCTTTACCATAGTCATACTTGGTATTGTTATAGTTGGCCGATGGATTATTCTGGGGTCCCGAACTGGAGGATTTTCCTTTTGTGTGGTCATGTAACGGGTTCGTGAAGACCTTATGATCACTGTTCTTAGTGTTTTTCTGCCCACCAACCTCTATGGTTCCATTTTCAACAAAGTCTTGTATGATGTTCTTGAGTTGACAACATTGTTGGAGGTTGTGCCCTTTGGTTTGATGATAGTCACAAAAAGAGTTATCATCCCACCATGAAGGTTTGAACTATCCAAGATCATATTCTCTTGGTTCCAAAGGTTTGATAAGATTATGTTTAATCAACTCTTTGTAAATAGTCTCGATTGGTTGTCCTAAAGGTGTAAATTCACGTGTAGGAAATCTCCTTTGTTTTGGTCTTTGTTGTTGTGAATTTTGGACATAGTTAGCTTGTTGATCTAGAATATTCCTCATGTCTTGATTGGAATTGTAACCTCTAAGGGTGATAACTGGTCCTGTATGTATATGTTTAGCATCAACAATGTCGTCATTTGTAACATTCTTATTTCTAGACCAGAATTTGTTTCTATCATTTGGCACGTTTTGATGTTGGACAATCGGATTTCTGCCTGGTACTTTCATTTCTCCTTTGTCTATAAGGACTTTCTCAAGGATGATTCCCTTTTGTACCAAGTATGAGAATGAAGTACAACAGTGTACCCTTAGATCACTTCACAATTTGGGGTTGATGTTCTCTAGGGATATTGTGACCTTTTGTTTTTCTGGTATTTCAACTAGACATCTACTAGCTAGACTTTGCCACCTCTGGAAGAAAGTGGTGAAATTTTTGCCATCTTCTTGTGTCATGTGGCACAAGGTTGCAATTGTTACCTCATTGTCTATGTTAAAGGTGAAATGTTCGATAAAATTCTCAGCTAATTCACCCCAAGATTGTATACCATATGGTAATTTAGAGAACCATTCCAGTCCTATCCCAACAAGGGTTCGTGGCAATAGTCTCATCAAGTATGTGGGGTCATATGATATGTCCATGCATATTGTTGAGAACTGTCTAATGTGTTCTATAGGATGCTTTCTCCCATTATACTTAGGCAAAATTGGTATAATATATCCATGGGGGAAAGGTGTCATATAGAGCGCTTTGTCAAATGGACATGGACATAGGTCTTGCACTAAGATAGTTCATTTTTCGGACATAGACATGTTGTCCATCTACTGTTGAAGAGCTTGCATTTTGTTTTGAAGGAAATTGACTTGTGTTAAGGATATGGTGTTTGTGATATTTGGATCAATGTAGGTATTTTGGTATGCCATGTTTTGTGATGGGTTGTGATTGGGTGAGGGAATATATCCTGTCAAAATATTCTGATTCAGTATAGGGATATTCCCTGTCTGAATGGTTTGAGTTGGTATGGGAATGTTTCCTATCTGAATTGTCTGATTTGGAATAGGAATGCTTCTAGTCTGAATTGTCTGGCTTGGTATAGGTATATTTCCACCAACTTTGGTTCTCTTACCAGTCGTGTTGGTGCCAAAGGGGTTGGAGGAAGTTGCCTCCGCAGTGAATTGTAAACCTTGTGTTATGTTGAAAGGGGTTGTGTTTACAATTGACGATGTTTGAGTTGGTATACCTGTGGGTATTGCTGCGGTTATTTGGGGAATAGAGATTGTTGACATTGCAGTTTGGGATGGTTGAGCTGACTATGTTTGTAAAGTACGAATATCAAATCCTATGGGTAGTTTGGCACCTTCTACTAGCAACTTTGCTAGATAGTGTTGAGGATCATTTAGCAAACATTCATCCATAAAGAATGCAAATTAAGGATCTTGTACTGCTGCGTCTATGTCTTCTATGTAAATTTGACCATGCATGTCCCTAGTGACATAATTTTCTAGCAAAGGCTTGTGTGGTTGTTTACTTCCTGACGGTTGGTTTCCGAACAGATTGATGGGGTCTGTCATTGCTTTGTGTTTCTTTTGGGACCTTGTTTCAACCATGAAAATGTTGCTCAAAATGGGTAATGCAGACTATGTCTAAAAATTGATATGACCTATGTCTATGTTTTTTGGATTTTTTTGACGATAAATGACGTAGCTAAAATAGTTTCTAAAAGGACGTATACCAAGATGACGTACAATAGGACTGACGATATGCAAGATGCGAGTAGACTATGACGATAAATGAGTCTAAGATGGTATAACCTACCACTTATAGGATAAATGTATGTAAAGACTTGTTTTTGACCAAGGAACCTGATTGTATGACAAGGACAGTGACAAGGTGAATTTTTCAAACTAGACTAATGAGCTGAAAAGATCCACTAGATGGGACTAAAGTGATAACGTTCAATGATTTTGACAAATCGACACATGAATGTTTCCAATGACGAGGAAAGTTATCTACTCTGTGATATGCAGTTTCCTAGGGAGTATCTATATGCATGCAACTTAGGATGACTATGACTACGACGTTGATTGCGACTAAGATGTATATGACACTTAATGATGCAAGGTTTTGAGAAAAATTTACCAGTTTTGAATCTAAGGTTGATCTTAAGAATCTAAAGCAAATTGTGACAATGATGTTTTTGGACTCAGCTCACGGTTTTTGATATTTTCTGTTGACAGGCAAATGTGGTTCACCTAACAGTCGGGGTTTAAATTATGTCAAATGTGGTTTTTGATAGTGCATGCGGTGTTTTTGATAGTTGTAGTTTTTCCTATGACAAATGCGGTTTACCGATACACATGCGGCTCGAAAACTGATAGATGCGATTTGCATGCACACATGCGACTCGAAAACTAACAGATGCGGTTTGCATGCACACATGCGACTCAAAATGTGACAGTTGTGACTCATTATATGCAGACTATGCAAAGTGAAAATTTTGATAGATAGATGCAGCATTTCCCCTAACAAATGTGACTCGCTAATACACATGCGGCATTTAAACTGACAAATGCGACTCGATTTTCTGACAGTTGAATTTTTCCTGAAAGTTGTTGATTGACTTTGTTTGTTTGATCAAGATTTTGATGAATACAGCAAAGAGTAAACACATCAATCAATGTATTTTCATTTTTTGTGATGTAAGGACTGTTAAGACTTGAAAAACAGTTACAACCTAGGCTTTTAGGACAATACTTGTTGAATTCTTATTTGGATTTCTCTAGCTACGCATATTTATGGCAAATGACTAGTAGCTTGACCCCACGAGCTCCCCTCCACGACACTCACTTATACGGGGCAGCCAAGCTACTGTATCCATGAAACTCCCATGGCATACATTTCATTTCCACACATAATCCATAAGAATATAAGATGGCTTCACAGGGCCGACCCTGTTGTGCCAACAAGTAGGTAGGATTTTGGTAACTCTACAACAAGGTGTTTAATAAGGGAATTCCATTTGTGGGACACTATCCAACATCGACAAGAGTCCATTTCTATCCATCTTGTCAGAATAGTGCAAGTGATTCTTGGGCTTTCCCCAAGAATCCACTTTTCTATATCGGCTGGAAGTCGTTTGGCTTTAGCATGCTACTGGTCTGAGTCATCTTGGGGTGAGTATTTTTTCCCACCAAGACAGGCCCAAGTTCTAGAGTCAGCAACCATTTCTCTTACACCCAGGATTGCATGACTGTGCAAGGGGAGAGGATACTTTGGTGTACTGAATCATAAGGGTTACAGATATGTGCAAAGCATAAAACAAAGAAGACAGTGGTTCTTTTTAATCCAAATGACAATTTTCTATCTATCAATTAGAAAATTCATTTTAATCCCACACGATGATTATCTATCTACCAAACAAAAGCTTGCTTAAATAAATGAATTAACACAAAGACATTAGGTCCTACATGCAAATTCATCAGTAGTTCATTGTTCTTCAGCTTTCATCCTGCAACAAATTGTCTTAGGTTTTTAAATGTCTTCTATGCTTCATCTTGCAAACACTATGTTATTCCTCCCTAACACAACTGAAACAAACATTAGCAAAAATCCAAACAAGATAAATAGTGAAAAATGAAAATATGGATGCACGAAAATCGATAAAAAATGAAAAAGATTTATCAGATAGATGCGGCTTTTGGAGCCATAGATGCGGTTCGATTTTTGACAGGCGGATGCGGTTCACGAATTTGTTGACAGGCGGATGCGGTTCATGACTTCGCAGATGCGGCTTTTGATGACAGATGCGTCGATGTTTTTCACAGATGTGGTTCGTGGATGCAGATGCATCATTTTGCAGAACAGATACGGTGCACCGTACAGAAAACCTACAAAAAAGAACAGAAAATGGAAAAACGGAAAGACAAAAATATGTGTGAATTTTGAAGCATGTTCACGCCGGGTTCACCAAATGTAACATGATAGATTTTTTGCAAGTACTAGAATAACAAAGTTAAATAATCTAATCAATAATCTAAAATCTAACTGCAAAGAACGAGGAAATAAACTAAACTAATAAAACCAAAACGATCTCACCAAATATGCGTTCATCCTTTCGAATTATCTCTATTGCTCTTCTCCATTTTGGCTTTTCAATATTCTTGCCCTCAGATTTATGTGTTTGAATGCAAGTATAATTCTATCGAGTGTCTAAGCAAAATATCAAAGAATAGTCTCTTCTCAAAAATGAATGATTTCGGGAGGAGGAATAATGATAATGATAGGCCATTTTATAGATTTTGTGTTTTCAAACAATCGGCTCAAATTGAAAGAGAGATCAATAGATGAGATTGATGAATGCCATGCGATGTGAGTTATGTATCAGATAGAACATGAATTAGAACATGAGTTCAAGAAAGATTGAAGATAGAGACTAAGTTAGAACGTGAGTTAGAACATGAGTTCAGAATCTTAATCTCCAAAAATAGAAGAAATAGACTTTGTATGCAAAAGCCAAAGTTGGAACTCGAAGACTAATGCATTCGAATGCAAATAGGAGTTAGAACTAGTTAATCGACTAGTTGTGATGGAGAGTCTTCTCGCAGAGATAAATAAGTGTTGAATTCAGAGATAACTGGAGAACTAAAAATAGATCTCGAGTTAGAAGGTGAGTGAATGACTTAGATAACTGAATGATAGAGGAATGTGACATAAATAATAAAATATGAATTAAATGTTAATTTAATTCAACATTCGAAAATAAGAGACTTTAATTAAATAAATAAAGTAATTTATTTAATTGACTTTTGAAAAGGATTAAATTAATAATTAAATAAAATATTTAATTATAGATAAAGGGGGTTAAATGAATAATTAAATAAAGATATTTAATTATAGTTGAAATATGATAAAAGGGGTTAATTAAATAACAAATTATTTAATTGATAGATAAAGGGGGAAGAATTAATTAGTTCGCAACATAATTAAATAAATATGATTTATTTAATTAATCAAGTTGAATAAAGATTAATAATGAATTAGTGAATTAATTAAAAAGGGGTATTTAATTAATAGAGTAAATATGTGTTAGAAAGGTTAACTAAATAATAAACATTATTTAATCATGACCATGGACTATAGAAAATTATGTCGAAAGTGGTGTTCGCAGGCCTAGACCAATTTTCGGTGTCTACAGTTATAATGCGCTCACGTTATGGCTCGATATGTCGAGCTCGAGGCTCGGCAACTACAAACCAATAACACGAGCACGTTATAATGCACTCGTGTTATTGATTGTTAAAAGCAAAAAAAGAAATATAAATCTCTCATTAGGATTTCGATTGGTTTTTTTTTGTAGTTGCGGCCAAAACCACCACAATTTCATGCTTGCATTCTAGGAGGAGAATTTCAACAAATTTCTTCACCAACAATCCCTATTTCTTTGCAACAATGGCGCCACGACAATGAGGAGCTGTGAGAGGTAAGGATTCTATGGTTTTTGTTTTGAATTAGTTACTTTTAGGTTGAATTTGATATCTATTTGTTTAAATTTTTAGGAGATGCAAATCAACCTGTAAACCCTCAAAATCCTCAACAGGAAGACCAACCAAATCCTCAAGATCAAAATCAACCACAACATTAACCTCCTCCACCAATGACTCAACCCCCTCCTGGAACTCAACAAAATTTAATGAGCGAAATTGAGAACAACAAAAAGAGAATTGTGGATTTGATCAATAGGTTGATCGATCCAAATGGTTCAGCAGTAGAAAGAATGACCCTAGCAAATTCATTAAAAGATATGTTAAAAAATGTAGATTCAATTAGCAAACAAATAATTGGATGGCAAGATAGGAGGCAGGTGGCTAGGTATTATTATGCCAATAAACTATCATACAAGGATGTGAAGGATTTAAAAATTACAAAAGGTGATTTGTGCTCATTATTCACCGACCCATGCACAAATCAAAATATTACCCTCAATGCGAAGAGGTTTCCTATCCATTGGTGCCACCACCAACATATTAGGGACCAATTTTATGATAGGTGGTGCATGGTCTTTGATTACCCATCGTGCAAAAATTGCGAGGTCCTGCAATATTTCCTTAGGAAACTATATAGTGAGTTTATATTGAACAAAATCCCAAATTATTTTGATATGAGGGATTTCTAGGGGAGAGGTGGGGAGTCAGCTCAGGATAGACCTGGTGCATAGCTGGATCCTACGCGGCAAGGTAGACGAGCTCTTGCTAGGCCACCTCGTGAGCATGTTATGTCTTTCGTCATGAAGGAAAGTGCTGACGTAGAGACATTGCAGGCAATCAACACTTTGACCCAGAGTGTCATCCATCATACTAGCCCTATTCTACAGTGCCATCTAGGGGAGTCTTCGAGTGGTGGCCTTTGAACACATGTGTGTCAATCTTGCGGGGCTACTTGTTCATATGACCCCACCGACACTCAGGAGACTAGTACCTAGGATCCATCTGCAACTATGGAGATGGAGAGGCTAGTTGACATTTTGCCTGAGGCATATGGCATTGATAGTCAGGTACAATTTAGTGCATGTGTTCATTGAATTTAATTTATTAAATTTCAATTTTGAAATGCAAGATTAACTAAAAATGTTTTATGATTTTAATAAAATTGCAGGGTCACAGTGTTGAGATTGGATACACCGGCACCCAACCAACCTATTTCTGCAATACACCTATCGCTAAGGTATGTAACTAGTAAACAATTATAAATTTATTGTATGTTAATAGCATTGTTTTACGAATGGTAATTTAATATGCAATTTTGGATGTTGAACAAACTAATATTGGAGGTTTTGACGGAACACTTCCTAGTGGTGGTGGATTTACTCAAACCTTCACGTAGGTAATAGAATAAAGAGCTTAACTAATGAATCAAGTACTTAATAGATTTGTGTAGTTTATATGCACATCATCGATTACGTTGAATATTTTGTTATTTTATTTTCAATTGTTGTGAGACGATACACCTTCGAATGTGATGAGGGAAATGGATATTGGTGTGACATCTGCTATACAATCCTTGATGGCTCTGACAGAAGAGGTATGAGGAAAATTAGTAAATTTTAATTTACATTTTTTGTTATAGATGTTAGTGAAAAATCAAACCATTATTGATTCACGTAGTTTAATTTCTATTTGTATGGTTTATATAGGGCTTGAGCACGCCTGAGCATGGGCGTGAGAATATTTCCCTCATGGAGAGAGATCATGAGATGGATGTAATTGATTATTTTGTCAAATATATCATTTTTTATAATGTAATTTCTATATATTCATGTCTTTACTTCTTATTGTAATAGTTAAAAATTCTCCATGAACTAAACCCTAGGAGGAGTAGCAGGAGCACTCCACAAGTGCAGAAAAAATGATTGACGGACCTATCACCATCCGAGTGAAAAGGAAAGGGAAATATTTTATTTCCAGGGCATGGAGAGCAATGAATTTTGATTCTAGAGTCCTTTGTTGTATGCCTACATGGCACTTTTGTACATATTTTTTATTGGATATATTTGACATTGTATGTCTATATGGCATTCTCGTAAGCCTATATGACTATTTTGTACATATATTTCATACTTATATCAACATATATTCATGTATGCCTACATGGCTATTTGGTTAATACAAATATATTTTATCAATGCCTATCCATATTTGCATTCTAAATTGATGGTTCAATAGTTACGAGTTACGTGTATTCAAGGTAATTTCTATGTTAATACAAATATCTTTTATCGATGCTTATACTTATGTGACTAATGTATGTTTGTGTATGGGATCATAGTAATTTCTATTTGATGATGCTATTGTGTCTTTAAGGTTTATTTATTAAAGGGTGCAGGAAACAAGTTTTAAATCCTTAAAAATATTTGAATTTCTTAGGTTTTTCTATTTGTTGAGTCTAGGCTCCGAGCCTGAGTCCAAGTCAAAAATTGGCTTGTCAAGTCTAAGGTGAGTCCAAGTCTTGTAACACTAGTGTGAACACATCGAGGAATAATTTATATGTTGATGAAGAGAGAACCCATCCTTATTTCCAAACAAACCATGGTATAGATATGGGTGGTCGAGATAAAACATCACTCTTCAGGATAGTTCGAACCATAATCTTTCATGGCTGCAAAAACACCTTCATTATGTGTGTTCTTGATCCTACTGAAGAAATGGTGGAAAATTATGTAGATCAAATATTGCAACCCTAAGTCCACAAGAAGCTTACTTGTCCTTATTTCCGTAAATGTCTTTAAGATGTTCATCCTTCTTGAGTTATGCCAACCACTATCATCGGTTGCCATGCTTCTAATGGAAAGTCAATTTGTTGCAATACCCAAAGGCTAGCAGGTTCATTCGCTCTAATACCACTGTAATGACTCGAGCTCTGGATCAATAGATTTTTGATTTATTTCTTATTGGATTGACAAAGGTTGTCATCCAATATTATTAAGATAGATAACAGAGTCCCCAAATGATAAATGAAATAAATTTTGAATATGAAATCTAATTCAAATATTAATTTGATAATGGAAATTTGATAAATAAATATAATAGTTGTTTCTAATTAATCAATTAAAATCATGTGCTAGCTTTGAATATAAATCTTCCTATCATTGATATATAGGCCTTGAGAATTGCGATGCCTTTCTTGGTCGATACTTTGTACTCATGCATCTAACTTTGAGTCCTTTCTGGATTATATGCTTGAAATGTATACTCCCATATTATAAAATTTTGCTCATATAGACCAATCCCACACTAGGTAATTCAATAATAAAAATAAGTTTGCAAATTGATTACCCTGATCTTCCCTTCTTATTCTCTTTTATACTCGAAAACTACACAATTGAATCCTGATAGCAATATCACAATTTGACACATTATAGAAAATACCTCCTACTTATCAATTGATGAGCTAAAGGGGCTCTATAATGAATGTTTCATAAGGCACAACACTTGCTAAAGGTTTTGCAAATGGGGTTGCAAGCTAAGTAGGCTTAACCTTGGGGAAAAAACTTTGTGGTTAAATGGTTGAGCTGGAGTAGTACTGGGATGGGTGACCTCCTTGGAAGGCCTAGTGCCTCACCTCTATCAGCATCACCTACATGCAATGAGTGCTAAGTGGTCCATTCATTATCATGAGAGATGGGTTCCTGTGAACTCAGCCCTCTTTCAATCCATGTCAGCCTTGGGACCATATAGGAAGCTGGAGGTCATACCAAGTATGGGATCAGCAAGTTTGTATAAAAAATCTAAAAAATAGAGAACAATGTGAATAATTCTTATCTTATCTTCTCCAAAAGTTCATCAACAACATCCATTCGAGCCTCTCAAGGCTTTACATAGTGTTTTACACCCTTGTCTAACTGATCCACACCCTCAACTAACTAAAAACCAACTTTCAAAACAAGTAATCATTGCATTTCAAATTTGTTGCTTTAGGCAACTTACAAATTTGCAACTTTAGACTCCTCCAACCTAAGGGATCGATCCAGTGGAACATAGCTCAGAGTGATTCCATGTGTTTCGATGCGAAAGAGGACCATGCCTAGCATAAACATACCTATTTGGATGTGTTGGAACAGTTTGCTTGGTCACACAAGTTGTAGAACAAAAGTTGCACCACTTTGCAACTTTGCACTGCTTGCATTTGATGCTTTTTCCATCAAGTGAAAATCCGCCACCATGGGAAAACCACTCCGAGATAGCCAAAACCGAGAGACCATTTTGTAGAGGGGCTCAACGCGATCCTATAGGATCAGATGATAAGTTTCTAAGCGTCATGGTATCCGAGTAATAACATGCTGAAGTTTGCAGCCATTTTGCACTTTGGACCTTTAAGGGATCGATCCGGTGGAACGTAGCTTAGAGTGATTCCACGTGTTTCAGTGCGAAAAAAGACCATTCCTAGCATAAAAATACCTATTTGGATGCGTTGGAACATTTAGTTTGGTCATACAAGTTGTAGAGCGAAAGTTGCACCACTTTGCAACTTTGAACAACTTGAATTTGACAATTTTTCCATCAAGTGAAAATCTGCCACCACAAGAAAACCAGTCCAAGATAGCCAAAACTGAGAGAGGTTTTTCTAGAAGGGCCCAATGCCTTCTTGTAGGATCAGATGAGAAGTTTGTAAGTGTAACAATATCTAAGTAATAGCATTCTGAAGTATGCAGCCATTTTGCACTTTGGACCCTTCAGGGATCGATCAAGTGGAACATAGGTTAGAGCGATTCCACGTGTTTCGGTGTGAAAGAGGAATATTCCTAGCATAAAAATACCTATTCGGATGTGTTGGAACAGTCTGCTTGGTCACACAAGTTGCAGAATGAAAGTTGCACCACTTCGCAACTTTGCACTGCTTGCACTTGATGCTTTTTCCATCAAGTGAAAATCCGCCACCACGGTAAAATCACTCCTAGATAGCCAAAATTGAGAGAGGTTTTTGTAGAGGGGCTCAACACAATCCTATAGAATCAAATGAGAAGTTTCTAAGCATCACGTTATCCAAGTAATAGCATGCTAAAGTTTGCAGCCATTTTGCACTTTGGACCCTTCAGGGATCGATCCGGTGGAACGTAGCTCAGAGCGATTCCATATGTTTCGGTGTGAAAAAAGACCATGATAGCATAAACATACCTATTTGAATGCATTGGAACAGTTAGTTTGGTCATACGAGTTGCAGAGCGAAAGTTGCACCACTTTGCAACTTTGCACAGCTTGAATTTGACACGTTTTCCATCAAGTGAAAATTCATCGCCACGAGAAAACCACTCCAAGATAGCCAAAACTGAGAGAGGTTTTTCTAGAGGGGCCCAACACCTTCCTATAGGATTAAACAACAAGTTTTGAAGTGTAACGGTATCCAAGTAATAGCATGCTGAAGTTTGCATCCATTTTGCACTTTGGACCCTTAAGGGATCGATCCGGTGGAACATAGCTCAGAGCGATTCCATGTGTTTTAGTGTTAAAGAGGACCATGCCTAGTGTAAAAATACCTATTTGGATGTGTTGGAACATTCCGCTTGGTCACACAAGTTGTAGAACAGAATTTGCACCACTTTGCAACTTTGCACTGCTTGAATTTGATGCTTTTTCCATCAAGTAAAAATTCGCCGCCACGAGAAAACCACTCCAAGATAGCCAAAACGAGAGTGGTTTTTCTAGAGGGGCCCAATGCCTTCCTATAGGATCAGATGAGAATTTTCTAAGTGTAATAGTATCCAAGTAATAGCATGCTGAAGTTTGCAGCCATTTTTCACTTTGGACCCTTCAGGGTTCGATCCGGTGGAACATAAGCTCAGAGCAATTCCATGTGTTTCAATGTAAAAGAGGACCATGCCTAGCATAAACATACCTATTCGGACATGTTGGAACAGTCCACTTGGTCACACAAGTTGCAGAATGAAAGTTGCACCACTTTGCAACTTTGCACTGCTTACATTTGATGCTTTTTCCACCAAGTGAAAATCCGCCACCACGGGAAAACCACTCTGAGATAGCCAAAACTGAGAGAGGTTTTTGTAGAGGGGCTCAACATGATCCTATAGGATTAGATGAGAAGTTTCTAAGCATCATGATATCTAAGTAATAGCATGCTGAAGATTGCAGCCATTTTGCACTTTGGACCCTTAAGGGATCGATCTGGTGGAACGTAGCTCAGAGCGATTCCACGTGTCTCGGTGCAAAAAAAGACCATGCATAGCATAAAAATACCTATTTGGATGTGTTGGAACAATTAGTTTGGTCATACGAGTTGCAAAGAAAAAGTTGCACCACTTTGCAACTTTGCACAACTTGAATTTGACACTTTTTCTATCAAGTGAAAATCCGCCGCCATGAGAAAACCACTCTGAGATAGCCAAAACCGAGAGAGGTTTTCTAGAGGGGTCCAACATGATCTTGTAGGATCAGATGAGAAGTTTCTAAGTGTCATGATATCCAAGTAATAACATGCTAAAGTTTGCAGCCATTTTGCACTTTGGACCCTTAAGGGATCGATCCGGTGGAACATAGCTCAGAGCGGTTCTACGTGTTTCGATGTGGAAGAGGACCATGAATAGCATAAAAATACCTATTCGGACGTGTTGGAACAGTCCACTTTGTCACATGAGTTGTAGAAAAAAAGTTGCAAATTGTTTACATGAACTTTTTCACATTGTTTACATTTCAAAATTTAAAGTTTGCAAATTTTCCTATTCAAGGCATTTACAAAACAAGGTGCTACTACACCAAACATGAACTCAAACCTTACAATATTTGAGTATATCTCATTATGTAATTAAATCTTATTACAATTCCTTGGGCACTTCGTTCTCATAGATCTTTTACAATGTCACTCATACATTCGAGATTCTCTTTAAATGTCTACATCATAGGTGCTCATTATGAGTTTAACTTCAAATGAGTAACTTGGGATTCCCTCGCTAAGCTTCACATGCTCTTTTATAATGGCTTGAAATCAAAATTGAGATTTTTCAAGATCATCAAAATAAGGATGTTGCATTGCTTTTTTGGCTGAGATTCTCTTTGATGGCACTTAAATCAACATTTTCTACAACGAAAGATCAATCAATTTTTAGTAGTTTATTTACAAATACGCAAAGTAAAAGAGAAAAAGATAGAGGATCCAAAATGGAAATGAAATAAAAATAGATAGAAGGCACTTACAGATATTGCATGTAGGCATCAAAATAAGGATGCTGCATTGCTTTTCTAGTGACATTCTCTTGGATGGCTCATATATCTGCATTTTTTGCAAGGGGACATCAATCACTATAAAAGAAGATTATAGAATTGGCATCAAACAAATTAATGTGCATACAAGTATAAATTAATAAGAACCAATGTGCATATACTTACAAATTAATCCAATGAACCATCCGAGTCTGCTCTACTCTTTATTGTGTCAAGTAGTGCCTCATGGTCAGACTCACGGACCTTCCATAACGTCTTGTTCAAAGGTCTACCCCCATATTTGGTCAAATGAACATTGGATGCCACGACAAGGTTCGAGTAATGAAAAATCTTATGATGCATGTCAAAGTCCTGAAATAGCCAATGTTTAACACTTGAATGTGGGTACCTTCTAAGCCATGTTCCAGTAACCACAACTGAGCCTGTAGGGTATTCGATGTTTTCTCCATCTATAACTGGGGCCTCCAATTTTTTTTTGGTCTCAACACAACGACACAAGTAATAGTTTGTTCCCTCTTCATTGTATTCATTTGCAATAACTACATAAACATGCCCTGTATTGATATGTGCAAGAAACCTCTTGAAATTTGTCAACATTACAGATATAGTACAAAGTAAGATAACGATATGGAATTTCAACAACTAAGAAAGTAGATATATCACCTGGTTGAACTAGATCTGATACGTGGTCAAAGTCAACCGATGATTCCATCTTGTCAATTCCAATTTCGTCGAAGGGCGATAGTGTGAAGTGGGCTAAGATAACTTGTGAACCATTTGTCAACCCACTCCCTTGACTCACAATCATTCTAGGCTTGCATTGTACATGAAGAACAAAAGCATGCCATCTTTCGTGTATCGATACTCCATGAACCTACATTTGAGCTAAGGAAAGAGTGTACCTCACTTGATCTTGTTAGTGTAAAATAGTCTTCATATGGTGCAATGTTAGTATCATCCATCAACCAAAAAAATCTATGAACTGAATACGTACCTTCATTACCTGGACCCATCAAAGCATTACACCACTCGACGATTGATTTTGCATCTGTCAATTTTGCACTATCTTTATACTTTAACTCTTCTTGTGCTAATGCTCTTTTCATGCATGCTCCTGCACCATCATGCTCCCCCTTTCCATGTTCGACCTCACAAAAGTTCCACATATGTTGAACACCTATAATGACATGAATCCTACACAACTAGTAGAACATGCACGAGTTCTTGAACTATGCTGCACAGTTATCAAACCATATTATATGTTGATCGTATTCTATGCCCCTCTGAGCCAAACCATTGTAGAACATCTGGAAGCAACCTTGCATGAACTCTGGAGAATGTGTGCAATCATCACTAATGTAAAATTCATACTCCCTCAATACCTTCCTTTGCTCATCTATACTATCAGATGCATGAATGAATGTTATGTGCACAAATATCAAAACTTATGTGGAGTTGTAATACTGTGACTGCACCTCATGTTGTGGTGGTAGAGTGTAGTTCTCTAAAAATTCAACCATGGATATTATGCTTCCAATCAGAAAGGTGTACTTGCATAGCTTGAATTGCGTGTCCAACCATCGAGCTCTATGGGTATGCATTGCATACTCAAACAATATACTATCACGAAATGTGGTCATAAATTGGTACTTTGGAATCTTCTCAATAACCAAATCACACCTTTTTGCTTGAGACCCATCTTTTGTAGCATATTCCATTTTTTTATACTTCCCAAACTCTACTAGTTTATGTCCCACCTCATCTGTGCTTTCCATATGTTGACATACTGGCATACGCTGGAAGCCACCACAACACTCGCATGAACCATCCAAGCATGTTGTCCTATAGAATATCTGGCCATCCTCTATTTCGCTTTTTTTTTTTGATAAGAACTCTCTTGAAGATTTTGGTGGGTCTTCTATGCCACAATCCTGCAAAACATCGTTAGTATGCAAATCTAAACATATAGAACGATAAACATAATAATGATTAGAAAATTCAATATGTAGTCTACAACAACAAGTAGTGTGTGTGTGATTTATCTTGACATAAAAAGGTTTAAGTAGTTCAAAAAATCTTTGAGAAATACTAATTTGAAAATAATCATTTTCAAATTTCCAAAAAAAATGGGTTTGAGTCATATCCAAAAAATGCTTTGGATGTGGCTCACGATTTTGACTATTGATTTTCCTTCTTACCACATCCCTTTGATTCAGAGATAGCCTTGAGTTATTCTTCCAATACTCTTCAATTATTGTTCTCAAGATTTCGACAACTTCTTTATCTTTTTGTGACAGTCTCCACGAGAATGCCCATAATTCATTTGTATCATTGCCCTCAATTTTTTGCCACCTTTGAATGGCTCTTGATAAAGTTTTTCTACTAATTCTCGTTTGTTCACTAGTATTTTTAGTTAGACGAGCTCTCTTTGTTTGATAGCTTACCAAAGTCGATGTAATGAAACGTCAGGTGACATTACTATCCTTTGAGCATGAGGTCTTACCCACACTCTCATAAGCATCCATTAGATTCATCACAATAGTGTCTTCACTCGATGCATTCGATGTTCTCAACCCAAGAGTCTTCATGATGTTCCTATAATTTACACCCCGCATCATATCAACAAATAGTTGACATCTTGCAGTCTCATTTAGCATTTCAAAGAATCGTTCCCAAATCTTATCAGCATATCTTCTACAAGTGCGTGTTGAAATCTTACCTTCCATGTGCTGCAAAATCTCATCATCAATATTAATCAAATACTTTGGCTTTCTATGCAAAATTCTTGGTGGTGTTCTCCTAGGTACATACATCTCAACATTAGGAATTTCATCAATATTTAATTGAGGTGGGCTAGATTGCATACCTTCGATCGAGGGTGGAGAAGAAGACATACCTTGAGGTTCACATGGGGATGATGGCATATCTTCTTCTTCAATTTTGAGTGATGATGTACTCTCAACTTGAGATGTGTTGGATGGTGTCCAACAATATTCACTTGCGATACATGGTGTCCCTCCATATTCACTTGTAGTAGATGGTGTCCATCCATATTCACTTGTGCTAGATGGTGTCCCTCCATATTTTCTTGTGCTTAATGGTTTCCCTTCATATTCACTTGTCGTAGAGGGTGTGTCTCCAACTATGGTATCCGAATCTGTCTTACGACGATGCTTTCGCATTTGTGCTTGTTGTGTTGCCAATTCCTGTTCTCTTTTTGACAGTTGAGGTTCCTCTACAATCGATTTGTTTTCATCAATCATTTCCAATTTCTTCTTTTCATGATATGCCACCACCCGAACTATCTCCTTTTCTTTCAAGGTTTCGTTCTCTTTGTCTGTTAGTTTCCTCTTTGTCTTTTTCTTCGGCATGGTGGATAATTTTATCTGTACCATGGTAATGAGACAAATATTAGTTCCTAAAAAATTTATCCATTCAAGTTAATTGAAAAATATATGTCATTGAAGGCTTCATTTAAATAATACTTACAATCATCATGTACAAAAGTTAACCTAGCATGTAGATAAATGTGTACAAACTATGGAAGCACTAGGCTGGCCAGAGCACATTTCTAACTAAAAGTGAATAACCATGATGGTGATTCTGAAAAATAATGAGTGAATGGCATTGTGAGTGTTTGATAAGTTTGTGTTGTAGGAGCACCTTGACAATCTATGCTTCCATTTTGAAATTTGATTCAATTTTGGGTATCGTCATATTGTAAGAGGGTCATTAAAGACATTTTCCATGTACCGGTTATATGAGTTTTCAAAGGTGGTTGTTTTTTAGTTATAGGAATTGGGGGGAGTTGGTTGTCATTGAAAAAGGTTTAAACAACCTCCATTGGCTCGTAGGGAGGAATTTTGTTCATTTTGAAATCCATTTTTTTGATAAATTTTTTTTTGTTTTCCATAAATTCACTAGTTTTTTTGCACTTTCCTGCACTTGTACGGATCTATACAACCTCCCCTTGATATAAAACTAATATAATATTTTAGGAACATGTCTCAACTCTCTAATGCATCAGTTCTGAGGGCTTGATAGTATGTTTGAAGGGAGCAATTGACAATTTTCTGAAACTGCTCATTTCAAGCTAGTCAAGGGTTTGAGTAGGATTTAATTATGAAAGGACCATCCTGCCTACTGTTATGACTTGTTTCTCAATGGGATGGCATGTACATTTTTAGAGTAGAGTATTTTATTTTTGAACATGCCTTGGAATGAAACTAATGACAATAGGATGGGGTTCTTAGGCTGAAACAAGCACTTTTCCATGAGAATTTGACAAACCAAGGAGTGATTTTGAAAAAGTGTTAATGGAGTGGTCTATGTAATGAACTTTTGACCTTGTGTAGGGTATTTTGAAGATTTTTGATGCTTTGGAATGGTCTAGGAAGGCCTAGGTATAGGAGTTTCTATAAATCCTCCCTCTTTGCATTGAAAAATGGGGGTTTTTGTATTGGAAGCCTAGTTGAGCGGGTAAGGTCCTAAGACCTAGAAAATATCTTGTTTTGAGACCTAATTAAATACTATTTTTGGGTTTGGAAGTCTGGTGTGAGGATCTAAGGGCATTTCCTTTGTAAAATTGGCCTACTTGGAGGCCTAAAATAGTGAAAAGGTCAGTTTTCTTAAAGTTTTCCCAAAGGAGTCATGTGATGGGTTAAGGTATGTCTTGAAACTCTGAAATGGGTGCTAGAATCATTTTTTTATTTTCTTGGTGTTTTGGAAATTTTTGGAGTTAAGGGCCCAAAACTGGTTTTGCACAGTAACTAGATTCCAAGGGTGAAATGTGGGAAATAGTGTTTATGTTTTTTGTCCAGCTTGGAGGAGTGTTGGGATTGGTCCATTAGGCCTTTTTAATCTTGTTAGATGCCTCTTGAAGGAAATTTGACATCTTCAATGGTTTTGGGTCCTCTAACTATAAATCAAAAATGAGTATCACAGTCTGTGGTTTGAGAGATACATGTGACAGTTTGTAGATGCTTGGCTACTAGTAATGTGGATAGTGAACAAAGGAACTAAGTTTGTGTGTAAGGGAAGACTTCTAAAAGGTTCCATTTTTGTTGTACTAACTTAAACAATGGTGCCATTATGAAAGATTTAAGACAACTTGTGAAAGACATAATCATTGGTTGATGTTTTGAGGAACCTAGTTGATTGTAATTAGTTATTTTCAAGATTTTCAAGATGTTTTGAAGGTCCTTAAAAGGATTTGGGAACTCTTAATGATAATTTGAGTATACGAATCAAATGTTTTGTGAAGGGAAATATAGTTGAATAAGTGTGTCAAGAAAGGTGTTGATTTCTTCCTTTGTATTGCATTAGTTTGTGTAGAGGTATTGGAAGGTGTTTGGACCCTTCAGAGGAATGGGAGAGGCTTGGAGTTGTATTAAAGGATGAATTTTGGTGAATGTTTTTGAGTTTCTAATCAACTTTATGCTATTTTACAATCAATTTTATGATGGTTAATCTATTTTTTTGAGTCTGACAAAGAGTTGAAACCAAGTTCTAATGTTTTGATGAAAAGATGATTGAGTTTGTTTGCTGATCTTCTTCAATTTAATTTAGGGTCAGAAGTACCCTTGATAATTTGTAGATCCTGGTAGATGTTATTCATCAAGTGTAAAATAGTAATTGGCAAGTTTATATAATTGTGTATATAATGGTAATTTAAAATGTGCATTGACAACCTAAGGTTATAATGACAAATAAAAATGAAAGCAAGCCATAATAGAATGAAAGAAAATTTGTAAAGACTTCACATACCTAAAAAACCAGACTTTCAAATGGAGGAGTTCAACCCAATGATGTAGCCTTAGCTTCTTCTTTCTTCAAACTCCACAACAATTTGACTTGTTCAAAAGCTTGTCCCCCTCCAAACTTCAATTGTATATCAGTTTTCAATGGAATTCAAACTTCAATTGATATTATATGTCTTTCAATGTGGAAACTCTCCTATTTCATGCAAAGGTGGTAGAAAGATCATGGAAAAGGTGATGTAATGTGAAAAACATGCTTGCACACTTCACAACATCATCAAAAAGTCGCTTTTTGTCGAAGCATGCACAGAACCAGGGGAATATGCAGACTATGGGCCTTGAAATCATGGGTATATAGATTTTTTAACCATTTTAGTGGAGTACAACACGTGCTCGTGTTATAACATGAGCACGTTATATGAAATATGGTTTTCTTAGTATATTTATATTCTCCCTCTTTGTCTTTACCTCTATCCTAATTCTATAGCTATCCCCTGCACCCTTATAGTAGAGGTGAGTGTGTGTGTGTGTGTGAGAGAGAGAGAGGTAGAGGGAGAGAGGGAGGGAGAGGGGGAGGGAGAGAGGGAGGGAGAGGTTAGAAATATAAAGTGGGAGACATGGAGATAGATAGGGAGAGAGAGGGGGATAGTGGGAGAAAGAGAGAGTGGGAGAGAAAAAGGGAGAGAGGGAGGGAGAGGGGGAGAATGAGAGAGTGGGAGAGAAAGAGGGAGAGAGGTGGGAGAGGGGGAGAACGAGAGGGAGAGAAAGAGGAGAGGAGGAGAGGCAAAGGGGAGAGACAGTGGGAGATGGAGATAGAGAGGAGGGAGAGAGAGAGGGAGAAATATGGAGGGAGAGGGAGGGAGAGGTAGAGGGTTATAAATAGAAAGTGGGAGACATGGAGATAGATAGGGATGGAGAGAGGGGGAAGTGGGAGAAAGATAAAGTGGGAGAGAAAAAGGGAGAGAGGGAGGGAGAGGGAGTGGGAGAGAAAGATGGAGAGAGGGAGGGAGAGGGAGAGGGGGAGAAAGAGAGAGTGGGAGAGAAATAGGGAGAGAGGGAGGGGGAGGGAGTGGGAGTGGGAGAGAAAGATGGAGAGAGGGAGGGAGAGGGAGAGGGGGAGAAAGAGAGAGTGGGAGAGAAAGAGGAAGAGAGGGAGGGAGAGGGGGAGAAAGAGAGAGTGGGAGAGAAAGGAGAGAGAGTGGGAGA